>JADRCD010222497.1:0-18044 GCA_019843815.1 Montemys delectorum | reverse complement strand
TTTCTTTCTTTCTTTCTTTCTTTCTTTCTTTCTTTCTTTCTTTCTTTTAAACTGGGTTCTTGAGATCAAATTCAAACCTTTGTGCTTGTGTGGCAAGCACTTTATCTATTTGAGCTATTTCCTCCTCCACCCAGTGTTTTATAGATTCGACTTATTTAATCTTTAGAATCAAACATTGAATCAGGTTCTTTATATAACTGCCCTCATTTTATGGCTGAAGAGAGTGAGGCCTAGGGACAATCTGGATAAACTTGTCCAGGGCTCTGTGGTGAGTAGTTGAGCCTTGGTTTGAACACAGAGTCCTAAGCATAACCACTGTGCTGTTTCTGAAAATTAAATCCAGCTTGAGTTAAACAGAGCCATCAGTAGCCAGGCATCGTAGTTCGTGCCTGTAGTCTATCCCTCAGGGAGGTGAGGCACCTAAGTGCCTTGTACATTTAGAAGGCCATTACTGAATAAAAAGCTGGCGGTTGGTTGAGTGGAGGAAGATAAATGGACATGCGAGTAGATCATAAAAAAGAATAAATGAACTGTTGACTAAAACAATCTCTCCTGACAATTTAAATGCAATTCTCAGAGATCCTGGAGCCTTTTCCACCTTTTACATTTCTAAATAGTTCAGACCAATCGATTTACTGCATATTGGGTTAGAGATGATAGTTTTTATCTTGGGAATCGCATTGCTAATGTGACTCCTTATTACACTGGCCACACTATTTAACTACCATGACCTTTTGGAAAAGCCAGTTGGCTTCTTTCAATGGGCCCGGCCTGCATTTCTCACTGTCCGTTGCAGCCTGCTTGAACCATCAATGTCTCTCCTGCTCTCTCCAGTGCCCTGTGTATGACCACTTCCTAGTGTAGCAGTCAGGGTATATACCTATTGAGAAACCTGCCCTAGAACAAGCCTCTCATGTATCCCACACCTTAATCTTGGCTGCTGTCAGTCAAAATCAGAGCCAAAGGCTTTCTGTTGTCTACAGGTGGTCACCTGACTTCTTCCTCTCCGGCTCTGGCAGCTTTGACCCTCCAAACTACCGTGGTCTCCTCTCATGTGCGCTATGCCACCACACCACCAGCTTTCTTTAAAAAAATATTTCAAATGTTACATTTATTTTATGTATTTATTTTACCCTCCACCTCCCACCTCTCACTGAGCCTGTGTGCTATGCTGCACATGTAGAAGTCAGTCAGCCTTTGGGAGTCGGTTCTTTCCTCCTATAAAGGGGTCTGGGCACGAACTTAGGCCATCAGGTTCGTGTGACAAGTGTTGTTAGCCATTAACTGATCTTTCCAGAATGACAAGTCTCAAGGTGGTTTCCCCCTTCCTCTGGTTCTAAATTGAATATCGTTTATCCTCCTCTCATTCAAACAAAACCGAAATCAAAACATTTATTTAAATATTTTTTTTGAGTAGGGTTTCACTGTGTATCTTTGGCTGTTTTGGAACTAGCTCTATAGACCAGGCTGGCCTTGAACTCAGAGATTCACCTATCTTTGCCTCCCAAATGCTGGGAGGTGTGTGTTATCACTGCCCAACTCTTTAAACAATTTTAAATGCTAGAAAATCAATAAAAAAATGAATACTCTGAATTGAGAGTTTCATGAGGGGTTGGTAACAGATGGTATCTACAGTTTTCAGTTAAAAAACCCAAGTATTAAATATGTGAGCATTTTCTTCTCACTTTTTTTTTAATAATGGGATTGGAGAGATGGCACAGTCAGCAAAGCTCTTGCTGCACAAGCTAAAGCCTAAATTCAGATCCCCAGAACCCAACATAAGAAATGGTTCCTATGGCATGTGCCTGCAGTCCCAGCACTGGGGAGGTGGGGAGAGAAGAACCCCCAAGCTCCTGGGCCTGCAGCTGGCTGAATCAGTGAGCTCCAGGTTCAGTGAGAGGCCCTGTCTCAAAAGATAAGGTGACCCCTGGAGTCCCTATGCACATGAACACACACACACACACACACACACACACACATAGATACACAGACATAAATATGAACATGAACATATACAGAGACACACAAACACACACGAACACATACATAAACACAGACACATGCATATGAACACACCTGAAGATACACATGAACACTCACAGAGACACACATGAACACTCACCCAGACACAGATACATAATACATATGTGGTCTCTCACACACAGATCTTTAAAAATTTTATCTTCAGAGTAATTTATAGTAAAAAAAATTGAAAGGATCAAATAATAAAACATAACAGTTCCCACATTTCTATCAGTCACTGTAGGGGCTAGCCCATAGTTTAGTGTATTTTTCTCAGATTGTGCATAATATATGATTCATTTTTATTACAAGTGTGTAAAAGTATACATTAAGCAGAAATAGAATAATAATGTGTTTTTAGGGAGAGATGGTGATTCTGACACTTGAACCCAGGACCTTAGGCATGCTAAGCAAGTGCCCGACCACTGAATTACACCCCAACCTCATCCTGTCTGGACTTACTTTTTTGGTGAGAGGGGCTTTTTTTTTTTTTTTGTTTTTTTTTGGTTTTTTGAGACAGGGTTTCTCTGTGTAGCCCTGGCTGTCCTGGAACTCACTCTGTAGACTAGGCTGGCCTCGAACTCAGAAATCTGCCTGCCTCTGCCTCCCAAGTGCTGGGATTAAAGGCGTGTGCCACCACGACCCGGAGAGGGGCATTTTTTTGAGATGGGGTCTCATGAAACCCAAGCTGGCCTCTAAGTTACTGACTATGACCTTGAACTTCTGCTTCCCCTGCCTTCATCTCCCATGCTGGATTACAGGCATGTGCCACCACATTTGGTTTTATGCAGTGCAGAGGACTGAATCTATGGCTTTGTACATGCTAGACAGGTGCCCTGCCAACTGAGCTACGTTCCCAATGCTTCAATTCTCCCCACCCCCTTTACTTTTTGAGACAGTATTTCTCTGTGTAACTCTGGCTGTCCTGGACTTGTTTTGCAGACCAGGCTGGCTTTGAACATAGATACACCTGCCTTTGCCTCCCAGAATGCTGGGACTAACGGCATGCACCACCACCACTCACCTCTACTTGACTTTTAAAAATGTAGCTCTGGCTGTCCTGGAACTCACTCTGTAGACTAGATTGGCCTCTAACTCATAGATCCACCTGCCTCTGCCTCCCAAGTGCTGATATTAAAGATTCACCACTTCTGGCTTCAGTTTGCTTTTTTGAAAGTATTTTTTGTTTGTTTGTTTGTTTCTGTGCTTACTCACATAAACTCACATTGTTCTCTTCAAAGATTTGATGTGCATGTATATATAGGATATATTTAATCTGTTTCTACCACTGAGGTAGTTGGAGTTGTTTTTCAAAATGAATTTCAGAGGCCAGAAATTCCTCAACTTGCTTGCTAAGGAAAACGGCTGCGTTGAAGCCCTCTTTTGTGGGAAATAAAAGTGCTTTGTTCTGAAATCCTGTGGGCACATAGTATCAGCTTTGTCACTATTCCTGTCTGTGCTGCGTAGGGTGATGGCTAGGGGTTTCCTGAGCCCCATTCTGGAAAAGGCAACCCTGTTCATGCATCTGAGTGGTCTCTCTGCTGATCCAATCCATGTTTCCTGTGCAGAATGCAACAGCATTCAGCTGGGTTCCTTTTATAACAGAAATTTGTTGATCTCATCAAGCAAGAATAAAACCCAAAATCTGTTTTGTAATCCACCTATATTTTTTAATCTCCCCTGTAGTCCCCTGTACTTCCATTGTTCTTTTATTAAGGGGTCTCAGGGATTTCTGTAATACGGAATAATGCTCCTGTGTCTATCAGGAGGTTTACAGGTTGGCCTTCAATTGAGAAGGTTACCATAGGCTCCCAGAGGCCTAATTTGAAGGAGCCACGCCCCTCCTCTTCTTCCAGAGACACGATGGGAATTGGCTGAGGGACTCCCTGTTTCCACTGGGAACATTCATGTTTCCAGTCTCAATTCCTTGCAGTAAGCACATTGGTCCATTTGTAAGGGCTTTTCTTTTACTTGTAGGTAGCTTGTCCGGTGCTGAGAGTGCCAGGGGCATATGATGCTGCTGCAATGGCCCAATTTATCTATTTTTATTAGCAAGTCTTCCTTGTTGTCTCTCTTAAAAAACACCTTTTGGGACATTTCTAATAATTTTGACCAATTTTTCCCTGAAAATCTGTCCATCTTTTGAATTTTCTTACACACAGTTGTGGCCACCTGAGTTACAAAGGCCAAGTTAGTCACCTTGAGGTTTGCTGGGTCCTCTGGATCTATAGAGTATATGGTATAGGAGAATATAAGTATGCTTCCAGGAGGAGCTCAAGAAACACTGAAGGCAATTTATGTGAGCCCTGTTTTACATATCAGGTACTTTGTACAGATGTAAGCTGCCTGCCTGACACCCTGCAGTCGGGCCTGGTGGTAGCCACGGAGTGACCTCCTACCTCCTTCTGCCCCATAGTCCTAGTATGGTCTCCTGGGTAAAGCCTTGCCAATTGCTGCCATTCTCTGGTCGTTGTCAAGAGTGTTTAATCCAGGCAGCACCGTAGTTGCTTCTGCTAGGATTTTTTCTCTCTCTTCCATTGTGAAGAGGGGTGCAGAGAACTTGTGGGCAGTTATCCCAGGTTGGGAGACAGAATCAATCAGGGACATCTGGGAACTAGGGTCTGGGCTGAAAGTGGGGTTCTAGTTCCCAGTTGTAAAGATCTGCTGTAGTAAATGGAACGAACATAGAGGTATTGTCTTTCAGGGGCCTGGTGTAGAGGAAGGACAGGGGCTGGAGTCCTTCTGTTTCAGGGATGAAATGGAAACAGAAGCTGCAGGTTGACCTGGGGAGGAGGGGCTGAACGTGGAGTTGCTTCTGCTTTGATGATAGGAGTGGAAACAGAAGCTGCAGGTTGGAGGAAGGGGGAAACTGAAGTCCCAGGCTGGCTGGGGGAGGAAACCGAGTCTGGCCGTCCATTGTGACTGCCCTGATGGCTATGGAGAAGAGAAAGGACTGAAACTGGTTCCACCGGGGAACTGAGGCAGAAGAAGTAATTGAATGGGGTAGGCAGGAGAGTCTGAGGGGAAGGAGAGGCAAGAGGAGGCAATGGGTTCTGGAGAGGTGGGGATAGTGCAGGGTAAAGAGGAGTGTATGGGAGAAGGAGAAGGCCCTTCTGAGAGTCCTATAGGACAGGAGTTTTGGAGGGCTTTTGGTCCTCAGCCCAGGGTCTCTGAGGAGTCTGCTTTGCTATGACCAGGGTGTGGCCACCTTACCCATTCTGGACCAAACAAACCTCCATCCATGGGGGCAAATTGAATGTTGCTTCTGTCCAGGGTAGAATATACCCAATCTTGTCTTGGTGGCCAGGAATACCAGGCTACCTGGGAGTCAAAGGTGCCCTTTGGGGGCCATTTAATGCAGAATATAAGCCACTCCAGCTCACAGGAAAATTGGTGGCCAGTCTTGGCGATAAGATACTCATAATCCTGCTTAGTGAGGGTAAATTTTGTCAAAGTTCCTTAAAATACAACTTAAAGGAGAGTCAGGTTTATTAGTCTTGTTACTTATTCTGTCTGTCTGCCCAGTGTCCCCAAGTTCAGACCATAGAAGACTTATGATAAATAAACAGAAGAGAGAAGCAAAAATGTAGAACAAGATACAGGGGCCTAAGAACCAGGTGGCAACAACCGAGATGGGCAAAGCAATGTCTTGCTTGTGCTCTGAACAGGAGTTTGACATGTACCTTGTTAGGCACCTTGCTGTCCCCAGATGGGATCGCACCAGAACCAGGACCAGAGGTCATAGAAGGGGGTGCTTTTCTATGACTTACCAAGGGAGGCCTCCCCAGACAAATGCTTGCTGATTTCGTTTTGACTCACTCAGCCCCTCATCTTGGTAGTTTGTGGAACTGAAAGCACATCCCTGGGCTTGCCACTTCATTAGGGTGTGCACCCCAAGGGGAATTAGTCCTAGAGGACTGGAGGGAGGGGCCTTTGGGTTAGGTTTGGGGGCCTAATCTCGCTGGAGGCTTCCAAGAATGTTGATCTCACCAAGTGAGAATAAAAAGCCCACCCAAATTAAAGCCAATAAAGGGAGCTTTATTCACTGTGCATAGGACTGAGTCTCCAAAGAGGGATTTGAGGTAGAGGTGTGGGTTAACTTTGTAAGCCTCTTTTATAGGTTAAAAAGTATAAACTGGAGATTTTCAAAGGAATTTGGTGACATAGGATGTAGCAAGCAAATTTTGCAGAAGCAGACAGCAGATGAGATTATTTGACAGATCAGCTTGCAGATTTTTTTTTTTTTCTTTAAGACAGGGTTTTTCTGTGTATAGCCCTGGCTGTCCTGGAACTGTAGATCAGGATGGCCTCAAACTAGAAGAGATCCTCCTGCTTCTGCCTCTCAAGTGCTGGGGTTTAAGGTATATACCAGCACCAGCAGACCATTTTATCTTATCAGGATAGATTATGTCTGAAGTGTGGGTCAAACTCCATAGGGTGGGGAGCATAGCAAATTCCAGAAAGAAATGAACTTATTTTGATCTTGTAACAAAAGATCTTGTAAACTTTAAGATGGAGTGTGGCTGGTCCATCAAATTGGCATTTTTTTTTCCTATACAAGGCTAGATAACAAACACTTTAGGTTTTCTTTAAAAGATTTATTTTATTTTTATTGTATATGAGTACACTGTAGCTCTCTTCAGATGCACCAGAAGAGGGCATCAGATCCCATTACAAATGGTTGTAAGCCACCATGTGGTTGCTGGGAATTGAACTCAAGACCTCTGGAAGAGCAGGCAGTGCTCTTAACCACTGAATCATCTCTCTAGCCCCGATTTATTTTATTTTTAATTGTATGTGTATGTGATGTGAGCTGCCTGGTGTGGGTGCTTGGGACCAAACTTGGGTCACCTGCCACAGCTGTATGCACTCTTAACTGCTGAGCCATCGTTTCAGACCCTTTATTTATTTATTTTTAAAATTATTGTATGTGTGTGTCTGTGCGTTTTTGTGTATATGTTTAAAAACTAGCTCCATTTGAAACTGGGTTTCGAACTAAGTTACTGTGTGCAAAAGAAAAACCTAGGAGTTAGCAGGACCTTAGGCTTAACCTAAGGATTGTTAACTAAGGATGTCTAGACCATGACCCATCAGCAGCTGAATCTTGACAGCAATATAAGAGGAAACTGATCTCAGAGACACCTGATTCATAAATATTAACCAGACAACGCATTCTGCTTCTGTAATCTTGCTTAACTGCTGCTTACTCAAACAAACCAACCTACAAACAACCCAAACAGCAGCAGCAGCAGCACCACTATCATAATAAAACCTCAGGTAGCAAAAGAAATCCCTAGAGTTGAGACAATTGTAGTTTGTTTGTGCCTTTAGAAACTCCACAGAGCTGGGCGGTGGTGGCGCACGCCTTTAATCCCAGCACTTGGGAGGCAGAGGCAGGCAGATTTCTGAGTTCAAGGCTAGCCTGGTCTACAGAGTGAGTTCCAGGACAGCCAAGGCTACACAGAGAAACCCTGTCTCGAAAAAAACCAAAAAAAAAAAGAAACTCCACAGAACTTCATAAAAAATTTTGGAATTTTTTCTTTGGTGTCAAAATTTTTTTTTTTTTTGAGATAGCCTCTCTGTGGCCTGGAGTGGGCTGCTAATTACGCTTGATTGCTTAGACAGCAAACCCAAGATTCACCTGTCTTCTCCTCTCCTCTCAGAGCTTGCACTGTAAGCACACATTGTTGTGTTTTGTTAAAAAAACGATAAGAGGAATACGTTTGGCGGATAGGTGGTAAGGTGTGGGGGAGGGGGATACCTCCGTGGACCCATGCTGACCCATGCCTTCCCCCTTATAAAACAGAGTTTATTCAGGGTATGGGGAGGGGAGTTAAGAGGGTAGCAGAGACAGAGAAAGGCAGAGAAAGAGTAGAGGAGTAGAAGCAGGAACAAGAAGGCAAGAGCAAGAGAGAGCGGAGGGGGCAAATAGCCCCTTTTACAGTGAGTTGCCAGGTAACTGTGGGGCGGAGCTTAGACGCATCACTATGGTTCCTTCTTGTGGACGCTGGGGATGAAATGGATGTCAAGCAGAGCAAGCACTTTACTTACTGGGAAATCTCCTAGTCCCAACACTTTAGGATTCGCAGGCTACACAGTCTTGGTTGCAGCTCCTCAATTCTGTTGTGTCAGGGAGAGAACAATTATTTACCAAGTATGCAAAGCCTGTTAACTTGCAGGTTAGAGCCTGTGGAGTCAAGAACACTCAGCTCCTTGAGACTGTAGCTACAGGCACTGTGAGCCGCCTGATGTGGGTGCTGGGAACAAAATTGGGTTATCTGCAAGAGCAGTAGGGACCTCCAACCACTGGGTTACTTCTCTAGTTCCTTTTTATTACCACTTCCTTTTGTGTTTTGCTCTATCTCTCTAGCTATCCATTTTACACTTTGATCGCATCCCTCTCCTCTCCTCCCAGTCCCACCCTTATATACCCCTCCGCCCATTCTCCACTCCCCTTTTCTTTAGAGAAAGGGGAAGCCCCCCATGGGTACTACTCTGCCCTGGCTACTCTGCCCTGGCACATTGTTGGACTAAGCACATCCTCTCCTAGAGGCCAGACAAAACAGCCCAGCTAGGGGAAAGGGATCCAAAGGCAGGCACCACAGTCAGAGACAGCCCTGCTCCAATTGTTAGGGGACCCACGTGAAGACCAAGCTATATATACAAATGTATGGGGGTCCAGCCCATGCATGCTTTTTGGTTGGTGGTTTAGTCTTTGTGAACCCCATGGACCCAGATTAGTTGACTCTGTAGGTATTTTTGTGTTGTCCTTGTCCCCCCTTAGCTCCCTCAGTCCTTCCCTCCACACTTCCACAAGATTCCCAGAGTTCTGCCTAATGTTTGGCTGTGGGTCTCTGCATCTGTTTCCATCATCTGCTGGATGAAGCCTCTCAGAAGGCAGTTATGCTAGGTACCTGTCTGTAAGCATAGCAGAGTATCATTTATAGTGTCAGAGGTTAGTTCTCTTCCATGGGGTAGGTCTTGTTGAGGTTCAGGAATCGCTGTGCAAACCATACCAACAGTTAAGCAAGAATAGTTTATTGAACTCACACCCTAAGACTGATCAGTGAGGACCACAAGAAATGACTCAGAGCCTAAATGTGGCACCGGTCTGTACTTAGGGCAGGCTTTATCTATGAAAAACCAGGTTCAAAAGTTTAAAGGCACGCAGTGAGGTGCAGTAAAGTAGTACGATGTTTTTGGCTAGCTAGGTGGTCCTAGGTGAGGTGAGGGGGGAGGCATAGGTAGTGAACCGGGGAGTTCCAGTACATTGAGACAACTGAGTCTAAGTAATTCAATCACAACTTTTTGGCTTATTAATAACATTCTTCAGTGTCTGTTAAAGTAATAATTCCTAAAAAGTGGATGAAGTTAATTTCACCTTAATGGCTACAGTTACGTTAAAAAGAGCAGGCCCCAACAGGTCTCAAGTTGAGCAGTCATTGGTTGGACGTTCCCTCAACCTCGGCTCCCTTTTTATTCCTGCCCATCTTGTAGGCAGGACAAATTTTGGGTTGAAGGTTTTGTGGGTAGGTTGATATCTTCCTCCCTCCCCTGGAAGGAGGAGGCCGCATCAGTCTACATATTCCCAGCTGCTAGAAGTCTAAGCTAGGGTTACTCTCAAAGAATTCTGGGAGCCTCTCCCCTCTCAGGTTTCTGGCTCATCCTAGAGATGATCCCCCACCCCGCAGAGTTCTCTTCTCTCACCCAGACCTCTCCTGTTTCCCTCCCCACACCTGATTCCCACCCCTCCCCCCTCACCACCCACTTTCCTCCCTAGTTCCCTTCCTTCATCCATCTCTAATGTCTAGTTCATTGCCCTTCTGAGTGAGACTCAAGCGTCCTCCCTTGGGCCCTCCTTGTTACTTAGCTTCGCTAGGTCTGTGGATTGTAGCCTGGGTCTCATTATGCAGTCCTGGCTGACCTGGAGCTCAACCAGGCTGTCTCCGAACTTGCAGAGATCTACCTGCCTTTGCTGAGTTCTGGGATTTAAAGTGTGTAGCACTACACTCAGGTGATTTTTTATTTTTAATAATTAATGTGTAATTTAACTAGGTAATAATATGGGAAGGCTAATAACCAGTTAAAACAGCACAAAGAGGGCAGGCTGTAGTTATGCACCCTGGAAATTCTAATGCTTGGGTGATGGGAATAGAAAATTAGTACAAGGTTGTTCTCAGCTACATAGCAAGTACCTGGACTAAGTGAGACCTCTGCCTCAGAGACAAAACAAAACAAAATCCCAAATGTAATGTATACTTTACCTTTTGAAGTATGCAGTTTCATTTTCAAAAACGCATACAAGTGAATTATTGCCCTAGTCAAGAATATTCACGGCCTTAAGTCATTGGGCGTCTAGCAAAGCAGAGACTCATAACTGGTCAAAGTGCTAAGGATAAGGGAGTGCTCAGTCCAAAATGAGACATGTACACCACTCACTCCCAAGACCAGGGAACGTTGAGGCAGATGGGATGGAAGGACTGTGAAAGCCAGAGGATGGAGAGCTCTGGGAAGCACTGTCCTTTGGACATGCCATGCTCATACATCATGAACACCGATCAGCTATGTGAGACTTGCACAAAACGAAGACATGGAGATAGGAAGGGACTAGCTGAGAGGGAAGAGGGTCATCGGGAAAGGTAGGGACAAGAAACATTGGTGGGGCTGATGGGATGATGACATTACATTGTATAGAGGGAAGAAACTAAGTCAGAAAAACTACAGAACAGTTTAATGCCCTTAACATCCCCCATGTTCCTTCCTTGTGGTGCCTCTCCTCACTCCAGCCCCCCAGGATTGCTGATCAGCTTTCTGTCCTATATTTATGCTAATTTAGGAATGTCATATAAAGAAAATTATATAGTGTGGAGGTTTGGGGTATGACCTTTTATTATTTTGTAAATAACTAAATATTTTGCAGGCAGGACTGTGATATTTATATGACTTTTTGTCATTGTAATAAGGTTTTATTGGCAGGTGGGTGGGGGTGAGGATAAGGAAGGAGGTTTGAGACAGAGTCTCATTATTTGGTCAGGCTTGCATAGAAATCACTTAAAATTATTTACTTATGTGTATGGGTATTTTGATTATATGTTTATCTGTGTACTATATGGCTGCCTACTGCTTGGGGAGGTCAGAAAAGGGCATTAGGTCTTCTTGGACTGGGGTTACACAGTTGTAAGCATCTTTGTGAGTGCTGGGAATTGAACCTGGATCCTCTGGAAGAACAGTCAGTGTTCTTAACTGCTGAGCTATTTTTCTTTCTTTCTCTTTCTTTTCCTTCCTTCCTTTCTTCCTCCTTTTTTTTTTTTTTTTTGTGAAATAAGGTTTCTCTCTATGTGTGTTTTTCCTGTCTTAGAACTGGCTCTGTAGACCAGGCTAGTCTCAAACTCAGAAATCCACCTGCTTCTGCCTCTAGATTGCTGATATTAAAGGTGTACACCGCCATTTCTTTAGCCCTAACCTGTAATTCTTTATCATCCTGCTTCAGCTCCTTGAGCAAGAATTCAGTAAGTAATATTATAATGTAGCAAGGGCACTAAATGTAATGTTACAATGTAGCAAGGGGACTAAATAGACAAAGCTAACTAAGAGACCTCTTAGGTTTGCACCTTTTAAAGAACATCTTTAATAATTTCATACCAGTGTATCCCCTGGACATCCCTCCAACGTGACCCTTTCTCACGTTCATGTTCCTTCTCTCTGCCTCTTCTGTCTTTGGTAACCTACTAAGTCCAGTTAGTGCTGCCTGCTGGAGTGCTGACTGATCTCGTTGGCTTGGTCCGGTAAGTCTTATGTAGGTGACTGTAGCGGCAGTGCTCCTGAGTGCTGTGGCCATGTCGTGTCCAGAAGACATCTCACAGCATTCTTCTCTATCTTCTGGTTCTTCTGTCACATACCCCAAGCCTTGGATGGGTGGGTTGGTGGTGACACAGATGTCTTGTTAGGGCTGGGCACTCATAGTGACTTATCCTCAGCACTTTGTTAACCTAGGAGTCTCTCCATTAACTTTTGCTCACTGCAGAACAAGCTTCTATTTATGTGCATAAACACAAATATTTGGAAGGAAGTTTGACAACGTGTCCATTTATTGATACAGTAGTAGTAGATCCCCTGCTAGAGCCAGTGGCCTTCTGAGCTGTGTACTTTTGACCAGGTTTACAGTATCATGCATTTTGCAGGTTTCTGTTTTAGATTTATTTCATGTGCATTAGCGTTTTGCATGTATGTATGTGTACTATCTTCATGTATTACCTGTGGAGGTTAGGAGAGGGCATTGGATTTGCCCTGGAACTGGATACAGATGGTTGTGAGTAACCATGTGAATGCTAGGAACCTCACCTGGATCTTCTGCAAGAGCAGTGAGCACTCTTAACTGCTGAGGTGTCTCTTCAGCCCTCATTTTGCAGTTTTTAGTCATAGCACATGCAGGGGTTGGGGTGAAGTTGGGGATGGAGTGGTAGCATGTTCTCTGAAGGCCTGGATCCTGGCTTTGTGAGGTGAGCCAGCATCAGAGCTGAAGAGCCTGCATACACATGGATCTGCTTACTGGAATTGATTGGGGGAACTTCTGGCTGCACCTTCTCAACCCCAGCTTGCCCTGGTCTCATGGTTTCATGCCATCGCTAATAGTTCTGTTCTTGGTTTGCAGCCAGAACCCAAGCCTGGAGACCTGATTGAGATTTTCCGCCCTATGTACAGACACTGGGCCATCTATGTTGGTGATGGATATGTGATTCACCTGGCTCCCCCAAGTAAGAACACCAGAGTCTTCACTCCTACGGACTGGGAAAGGATGTGGGGAGCTGTGGGCAACAGGGTGCTCCTGTGTTCTCCATTCTCGATCAACCATTTGTTTCTAAGTTTATGTGAAGGCAATCTGATGTGTCATGATGCCTTCTGAGCTTTGTTCCTTAGAGCCCAGTGTGTAAGCCCCTCAAGGTGTGTGAGTACCCAGACCCTGCCCCTGAGGGCCTTCAACTTCCAGGCTCCACCCAGAGAACAATCTAATGTCTGTAAAAAGCCCGAGCTCAGAACTTGAAATCCTATCAGTCCCCACCCCAGAAATCTCCACCCTAGAAAGGTACTCCCCACAAGAAACTCCCGAATAAAATCTGCCTTCTCCTCAGTTCTCTGCTGCTTCTGGCCTGAGTTTTTCCCTCCCAACAAATCTCTTAATGTGAGATTGGTTGTGCAGTGTGACTTTGTAGTATTCCTTGACTCCCAATTGCCAGGATATCTTTCCCAGCAGAGCTGTAACACTTCTGTTACAGAAACCTTCCCCTCAGAGCTGTAACACTTGCATTTTGCGCCCTCACTCGGATAAGTTCTCCTGGTGTCTGTGCTCCCCACTGGAGTCTGAGCCATACTGGGGACCCTACCCCTCATCTCCAGTCAACACACAACAGACTCACCTTCCAGCTCACCAACCCATCCACCAGCTGCAGTTAGGTAAGTCTCCTCTTTGGTCACTGCAAATGTTTTTCTGAGTCCAAGGAAGTGATTGGCACCTCTTTGGTACTTTTGGAGGTGAAGGTACCCCAGAAATTGAGGTCTTTAAGCCTACTGTGGTCAGGCCTCTTCACCTGACCCCATTCTCTCATCCTTAGATATTTTCAGTCACAGTTCACCCTAATCAAATCTCCCAAATCCCCCTGCTTTCATTAAAGAATTCCAGTGTATCACCTAATCTTAGTCTCACCTTCCATGACGTTTACACAGTTCTCACCAGCAACCTTCTCTGTGAGGAGTGCAGATGAGTCTGAGACCAAGCTAGGACACCTGTAGATGAAATCTACCAAACTAATGGTACCCATCCAATTGGGGTTGAGTTGGTCCCCAACTGGGATCCTGAGTAGAACTACAATACTCTGGGGGACATTCTAACTAGAGACCAACTTATAACACACCTTCTGGCCGGTCTGATGCAAGACTGCCCTTAAAGTAGCAATGTATTAAAAAATCCAAGAGGTTATCCAGGGAAAGCACAAAAACCCATCTCAATTCTTAGACTGCCTTACAATATACCAGGATTCTAAAACCCCAGATGGAAAACAACTTATGACTTACTTTTTTTTTTTCATAGTTCTCTTGATATTAGGGCCAAACTTAAATGTCCTAGAGAAAGGACCACTGACTCCACAGGCAGCAGTCTTAGTGGTGGCCTTTAAGGTCTACAATGGGAGAGATGAAAAAATCCTGGAAATGAAATATCTGATGCTAGCAAAGATCTTTTGACTTGCTACACTAGTGGCCTCCCAAAGCCTGAGAACCTCTGGGTCCCTGTTTCCAATGTGGTCAGGAGAGTCACTGGGCCCTGGGCCTGTCCAAACTCTTGCAAACCACCTAGACCATGCCCAAGGCGGGGAGGTTGACTGCCTCCATGTCCCTCAGCATGAGGACATCAAGTACAAATCATCCTTCATCAGATTTCCTAGGTCTGGCAATGGACAATGAAGGGGTTCTGGGCTCCCTGACCACTGCCATCTCTAACAGGGAGCCTCAGGTTGACATTACAGTACCAGGGCGGTCTATCTCCTTCTTTCTGGACACCAGAACCACCTACTTAGTCCTGAAGGAGTTTTAGGGACCCACATCTCCTTCTTATTCCTCTACTGTCAGGCTGGTAGGTCAACCTTAGCAGCCTCACTAAGCCCCTTGCCTTGCTCATTTCGTCCTCGTGGTACCACTTGTCTCAGCTCTTTGCTGGGAAGGGACTTTCTAGCCAAAATGGGAGCCTCTATTTCTTTTGTACTCCCCTATAGCAAGACTTATCAGTGGTATAAATAATGAGATGGCTTCTAATATAGTTTAAAGCTTAGGCCTTTGCTTGGGCTGTCTCCTGGCAAATCTAAACTTAACCTGACTAACTAGCCTCCGATCCACCATGTGGCTAGCTCTATACCTTTCTCTGTTCTGGTGCAGTCCATGTCTGCTTCCTCAGTGTCTTTTCTTTTTCTTTTACTTTTTTCTTTTTTTTTTGCAGCAAACAACTTTATTACTTAGAGTAGACAGTGGAGGTTTGGACTTAGTTCCCTTCTACTGGGTAGAGATTAGAAATGAGGGTATACAGCATTTTTGTTTGAATCCTGGCCACCTGTGAGAAGGGAGGTGACCATCCTGAGCTCAGCGGCTGCTGGTGTTGAACTGTAGGTAATAGTTTGCAGTAGGTTGATTGGTGTAGATGACCGACTTCAGGTAATTTTGCTGAGCATGCTGTTCCTTAGCTAGCTCCTTGTTGAAGGAGCCCAGTCCTCTTCGAAATTCTGCACACAGTTCCCTCTCCTGTTCTTCCAGCTCCAGTGCAGCTTCAGCCAACCGTTTGTTTTGGCTTCCCCACTCAGCTTCCACTAACTTTTCGGCTTGGCGTTGTTCCTTTTTTTCTTGACGTTGGGTTTCTTGGGTTTTCCTGATGGCAGCTCTCTGCTCTGCAGTCATGCCCTTCCAACAATAGGGCAGGACCCGGTAAGGAGCACCGGATCTTTGGGCAGCTTGAGGATTCTCGGTCAGCAGGTCACTGGTGATTTGTTTCTTGATCTCTGCAAGGTTGGCCTCCAGTTGCTGCTGCTGCTCATGGCGCTGCTGCAGGGCTTGCTTGGCTGCCTGGGCTTTGTTGGCATTGGCCATAGCAGTTCTCATAGCTGCTCGACAGGATTCCTCCAGCCTAGCCAGTTCAGCAGCCCGCTTGTCCGCGGCTAGGAGCAGTTGGTCACTGAGCAGAGCTGCTCGAGCCTCCTCTTCTCTGGCTGCCTGTTGCTCCTGTAGCTGTCTCTCCAGGTTGTATCTCAACTGTTCCTGCTGCATTCTCAGTTGTGAGGCCCTCTCCAGGTCCTCTCTAAGGAAGTACTGCATGCTAGCTGGGCCATAGTATGCATTGTTCTCAAAATAAGGGACCTGAAATTCCTGGAATTGGTCCGGATCCCAGAAGTTGAATTCGTGTCCATTCTTGAATTGCTGCCTTTGCTCCCGAAAATCCTGTACTCTCTTGGACAGCCGGCACGCTCTTTCTGCCTCTTCTTTCTCTAGCATCTGTGCTACCAGATCATAGTGCACATGCTTGGTACCATAAGCCATATCTTTGCTCCGCTCTATTGCCTCCCGAAACTTTCGTTCCTCTACCTGGTAGTTGAGGGCTTCCACATCCACCCCCATGACTCGGTTCCGCACATTGAAGAATCGGCATTGTCGTTCCCTTTCACGATTTCTTCTAGCCTCAATGGCTGCTAGCTCCTTGGGATCTGGTACAAGGTCTAACTTATACATCTTTCTCAGTACAGAATTCCAATTTTGAAGCTCTTAAGTGGATTGGGCCCAAGTTGGCTCTTGGATTTACAACGGCAGTCTTTGAATTCTTGTGGTGACTTCTGACTTTCTCAGCAAGTGCGGGCTCAGGCCCCGCCAGCCTGCTCTGGTTTTCCCCAAAGTGATCAGAGTCCTAGGCTCTAACGCTTCCCCAATGTAGTTGGCGGCCGCTTCAACGGTTCCAGTGTCTTTTCTTGAATCTCCATTCTCTCTCCCTGGAAGGGCTGCTGCCCTCCACTTCCTGCCCTGTGATTGGCTGTCAGATCTTTGTTACAACCAATCAGCAGTGAGATAATCTCTAATACAATTCTAGATTGCCTCTGACCATAGAGGGCTGACTGACCTTTGAGTATCTGAGCAAATGTGGAAGGACAAATATTTACAAATATAAGGTTGATGATGAGCCATGAAAATGACTGTACCGTAACCTGCCAGCATTTAGCATATAGCAATTGAAAATATAGAGACACACACCATTATACCGTGTAAAAGAGGTTACCCCAACACTCCCCATTCACTTGACTCCAGGTTTGTTGACCATTCCCCTTCTCCTCCAAATCACACAATCTAACATGCCTTTTCCCTTGCTGGCCTCCCAGGTGCATCACAGAGTGTAAGCCAAAATCTTTTTCATGTCATGTGGGCAACCTGACTCTGACAGAGAGAGCAGAGCAAAGCAAAGCAAAACAAAAAAATTTAAAGGAGTTTGCTTTGCAGTGACTGCTCTCAGTGATAACTACTCATGTCTTTGGTAAAAGATTAGGTGGAAGACGTGAAAGCTCCAGAGAGTTGTAAAGGCAGAAGAAAGGGATTTAAGGTGATGAAAAATGTTTCTGACTTCTTCCCCCCCTAGATGCTAGTGTTAATCAAGATCTCGAAGGTTGAGGAAAATTATACTTAATGCTTAAACCAGATTACTCTCATGGTGGGACCACTCACTAGCTGGCTGCAGAGGAGAGACTTATTCCTGTAACACCTAAATAGACTTTTAAGACGCCCGTCCCCTACTATTGCTCTCTCTATGATCAAACTAGAGATTACTGTTGGTGTTGGCCAGAACCTTAGTGGTTCTGTAGGAGACGTGATGGGTATTCAGGGGGTGTTCATGATGGGTATTCAGGGGGTGCTCTTTTATGGAGAATGGCGGTCTTTTATCCTAATTAAGGACCCATGACACTTCAGATGGGAGATGGGGGCATTGGTAAACTTTACTATAGTATTTACCACAGCCATCCATCAAGCATGATCAAAATACAGAGGACACACATCCCACTTTCTCAATCCCTAGGTATAGACATAATAGAAGAAGTGGTCCTCGAATATCTAATACCACCCCTTTTAGATGATATTGATCCCACCTCACTGTCATAACATCTCTTGCTTCAGATACCTCTGTGTTATCAGTTATTGACTAATGCCCCACCTGACTGCTTTAGAGAATGTTGGTTGTGTGTCCCTCCTGGATCAAACTCAAGACAGCATTTGTGGCCTTGCCCAATGTCTTATTACATTTTCTCACTTTATCGCACATTGAATGCTCTAAGCCAAATATTCTCCCACCCGTTATCTCCCTCACATCTCTCTCTTCAGTATCAGAGACTGCTTTTGTTCCATGGAAACATGTTTTATGGATACACTGGATTCTGCAAACTGCAACAATACTTTAATCCTTACTACTACCACCCATCCCCTATGCTCAAACATTTACAATGTGCCATTTT
>JADRCD010222496.1:0-21949 GCA_019843815.1 Montemys delectorum | reverse complement strand
ACCTAAATATATATATACCTAAATATATATATACCTAAATATATATATACCTAAATATATATACCTAAATATATATATACCTAAATATATATATATATACCTAAATATATATATTCCTAAATAAGACCTGCTCAGTCTATGTAGTGTTACTTGCATACATGTTTTCAAGGCTTTTAGTACTGCATAACCAGTTGTTGTCCTCTTCCCTGGGAAGACTTTTCCTCTCATTCTCAGCACTCCTTAGTTGCCTGTGGTTCTTTGACTAATGTTGTTTTCCCCAGCCTCTTTGACATGTCTCTTGCTGTCCTTGTTCACCTCATGTTTACAGTCATGTTAGTGAGACTTTCTGGGTGTAGCTTTTGACATTCCTAGGAAACATGGTCTTAAAGAAAACTCTCTGATCCTCTCGAACTTAGAAACTTCCCTCTCTTTTTATATGTTTCTTGAGCTTAGGTATAGAAATTGATTTCTAAATGTGAATGCTTTTTTAGGTTAAGTTTCTAGAAACAGAATCACTAGATCACAATCATAGTCTTATATTTTAGTAGCTATTTCCAAATTCCTTTCAAATTATATAGCAGGGATGTGTAAGTTCATGTTTCCTATTGCTCAAGGCAATCACTTGCTCTGTCACTCACACTGGTCTGTCCTTACTATGTAGACAAGGCTGGCTTTAAGTTTGCAACAATTCTCTTGTCTCACTTTCTCAAGAGTTGATATTACATGTGTATCCCCCAGAGCCAGCCTACAACACTTTTGTAAGCAAACATTTACTTCTGCCATTATAATAGGAACCTATGAGAATTTTCAACATTTTTACTCTTCCCATTTTATTGATCAGATGGATAGATTGTCTATTTCAGCCTTCTTTCTTCTTCTTCTTCTTTTTTTTTTTTTTTAGTATTTTATACCCATTTATATCCTTGTTTATCTTATAGAATTTTCATATATCCCTGTGGGCATTTTATTATTCATACTGTGAACTTATCTTTGACTTTGGTTTTAATGGTGTTGTAATGTCTTTTAAAAATACTTTAAAAAATCAAATTTATCAAGTTTTCTCAGTGCAAATTTTTTGTTTGTTAAATAATGTTTCTATTCTCAATTTAAGTAGTCTAAAGTTTAAATAAGTTTGATTTTAAATTGTTATTAATTTATACAGGATTCATTTTTCATTGTAGTGCACAATAGGGAGTGTAGAATTAGTGTGTGCATTAGATGTTGTTGTGTATATGTGTGTATAGATGAAGGTGTGAATGTGCATGTGCCTGTGGAGCCAGAGGTCAGTGTTGGTCTTTACTGTTTCCTCTTGTTTTTGAGACAAAGTCTCTTTCTGAACTGAGAACTCACTATTTCGGCTACAGTGGCTGGGTGTCAAGCTCAAAGATCCTCCTGTTTCTCATCTATGCAGCACTGGGATTGCAGATTTATACCACCTTGTCTGGGTTTTAGAGACTGAACTTAAGTCCTCTTGCTTCCTAGGAGAACACTTCACCCTTCCATAATAACCTCTGATGGTTACAACAACAACAACAGCAACAACAACAACAACAGCAGCAGCAACAGCAACAACAAGAACAACAAGAACAACAATAACAACAGCCAAGCTTTCTACGTTGATTTGCCCTCAGAATGTTCAACTGAAGTAAAAAATTTAGTTACGTCTAAAAACTTTAGAATCTTGCATTGTTCCTGTGAGGAATTGTAACAGCATTTTTAATTAATTCCTTTGAAGTATTTTTGGAATCAGTGTGTCTTTATGATACCACTTTTAGTCTAATAGACATGGTGCTTGTGTCTATGCATTATTTATGCCATATTTAGTGCCTTTCATAAAGAAAACTCCATGGATGTATTGTGTCTACACATACAGATCCAGCTATAGTTGCTTCCTCTCTGTTATGAGTTTTGCTGTGAGTTCTGGAGTAAACCAACTTTCATCACAATATTCAAGGAAAAGGCATTAGCTTGATTATTTAGTGCTTAAAAAGACTTGCCATTCTTCTAGAAGACCTGAGTTCAGTTCCAAGCACCTGTATCCAGCAGCTCATTATTGTCTATAAATTCAGGGTATATGATTATCTGATGCCCTCTTATAGGTTCCATGAGCACCCCTGCCACACTCATGTTCACATTCATACATACTATCACACACAGACATATACTCACAAACTCACAGTCATATAAGCAAAAATAAATATTTAAAAATATTTAAGAAAAGTATGAATAGGTATAGACTTTTGTCCTTGGACTATATTCTAAACAATGAAGTGAGCAAGTTTTACATAACACATTTTATTTGTAATGCAGAAATGGTTTAAAATACACAAAAAGTATGTAGGTTCCACTTTAGGGAGGGCACTTGAACTTGGTGTTCTACTACCTGGAACCACTTCACCACTGATATCTGTCTGTCTGTCTATATCATCTATCTATCTATATACCTTAAGTATATTTAATTATATAAAAGATACTACATTTTTTTGCTGCTTCCATGAATGGCATCCCAATTTCACACATTTTAAATGGAGTGTGCATTGGATTTATATTTAGCAATCTTACTGGGGTGTAGTGAGTATGATTAATAATTTGTGATTTGTGATGTTTATGTAGACAAATTATGGCCCGAGGGAAATTAAAGTTTTGTTTCTTTCTTCCCAAATAGCACCCCTATTCCTCGTTTTTCCTTGTCATAATGTATTGATCAGCACTCACGTACCATGTTAACTAGAAGCAAGGACTGCTAGTGTTGTATCATTTTTCCTTATATAAACATGAAAGGCTCTGGAAATAGCTCAGTAAAACACTTGTCACACAGCTTGGGAACCTGAGTTCTAGCCTCACAGCACATATAAAAATTTCTGCCACCTTTGTAGAGGTTTTGATAGGTATGTACCTGGAACTCTCTGGGAAGCCAGCATGATCTACTAGGGGAGTTCCAAGCCAGTGAGCAATTCTGCCTCAGGAATTAAGGAGAGTTGTATTGATATGTGCATGTGTATAATTTAAATGAAGTTAAACTCCTTGGGCTTGCAATGCTTCCTGAGGAATCATAGACCATAAACCTCAGGAATAAGCTCAATGTGAGCTATTGATCAGCAGAGCCCAAAAGGCTTCCAAAACAATATAGGTCATTTTTAGTTGCCTACTAGAGATTGAAGGTAAGTTGCTATTGCTGAAGATTACATGGACTTTGGGCAGAGGACACAGAGGATCCAAGCTGCTCTATCCTGAAAACTTTCTCCTGAGGACTAGCTTCTGTAGAAATGGAAATTATTTCCAAGGGAGGGAAAGAACTAATAGCAGTGGCCATGCTATGAAGTCTGTGAACTACATCAATAACTAATACGGCAAGATATCCATGTAGGGACCATAGTAGCACTCACAGCTTGATGCTAACCAGCACCTGTCTAATTTGTCTGGAAGCTCACCTAGCAGGTGGATAGCATGTATGATACTGGAAATCTAGCTAATAATCCAGCTCTAGTGAGGTCATGGATCTTAAAGGAGAATTGACTGCTACCATTTTTCTAAAACAGTATGATTCCTGACTATATTCCACATACTTACTCTTATGTCCATAGATCTGTGAAGCTCACAGTCCTCAACAGAAAAAGTTCTTTTTGTGACAGACAGAGACCCATAACTGGTCAAATGCAGAAAACAAGTGATGCAAGGGTGCCCAGATCCAATGGATACATCTACAAGAAAATTCTTGAACCTATAAGGCCTAGTGAATGTCATGGGAGAGGAGATAGACAGAGTATAAGAGACAGGCCCAGAAAATCTGTGAGGTCATGTTTTCTATAAATGATAGGGATGCCTTATCATGATACCTCAAAACTATGGCTGCCAAACAAGATCTAAACAAAGACAATACCAGTAAACAGGCTATAATGGAAGGGAAGATATAACAGGGCCCAGCCCCAGACAAAAACTGTAGACAACTGAGAGATACTGATAATGAAAGAAATAGTTTTAGTTAGTCTACTCCTACCTATCTATCTATCTATCTATCTATCTACCTATCTATTTTTCTATAATTATGGAGGAAGACTCCAGGTGTTTGAAAGGAAATGGTGGGTGCCATATCGAAAATTGGGGGAGGAAATGGAGTGAAAGAAACTGCTGTTATTATATTTTAATTTAAGAATGTTAAAAAAAATAAAAGAAGTAAGATCGATCCTGAGAAATGAGACTGGAGGCTGACCCTTCACTTAAATCTGTGTCCATGTATATGCATGCACACACACACATGCACACCCATACACACACACACACACACACACACACACACACACACACACACACTGAAGGAATCTAAAACTACAAGCAGTTTCTTCCAAGAAACTTTGCTGCTTTGCTGGTTGGGTACCTGTTTTACCATCCATTTTGATCAATCACAGATTCAGCATTGTGCAATGCTAAATACCAAAGATTGCAGAATACTGTGATTCACTACTCAGAGTATTAAGAAAGTGCAACATTTTTTTGCAGCCCAGGATTCCAGATATTAGTATCTCTCTCAACAGCATATGTGTGAGGAAGACCATAGGCACGTAGAATATTAATAAATGTCATCTCTACAAATCTTGATTGAGTGGCAGGAGATATAACTCAAAGGTAGAATAAATGTTTATTGAGTGAGGCCCTGGTTTTGTTGGACAACAACAACAGCAACAGTAAAATGACAATGGAAGGCAGAACCTGAGTGAAGTGAGTTCCATGAAGAATAAGCAGTTTCTCCAAAGAAAACCCTCAGAGTGAATTATGAATGACAATATCAGAAAGATGCAGAAATTCCCTTGTCGGGCAGAGTGTTATGAAGGCCCCTGGCCTTTTGCTTGACATACACTGCTATTGAGACTATGCCTCTTCTGTCAGAGATATACCATGTCTGACCTCTGCCTCCTCATTTTCTGGTATCAAATTCAACATGACTGGCAATATAAAATGACATTTTAGAATCTTATTGTTTTATATATTTTAGGATTGTAGTGGTACAACCATAGAATCTCCTTTTTTAAAAGAAAAATAAAAACCCTGGAGTTTCTTGACTTTCATGTGCATTATTTTCTTCAAACTAGAAGACAGTAAATATTTAACTTTTATGCTGCATTCCCTCCTCATTTTATAAAGCATAGTAAGAACAGAAAAAAAATTCAGGTTCTACTTTGTATCTTATTTAAATTCATGACTAATGAGAATGAAGGAACCAATTTAATGTAAGCATTATATTTGAAATGAAAATCTTTATGATAAAAATCTTTTTATTGTTTATGCTATTGACTATGTTATATATTTATCAGTTCCAGAGAATTATATAGTAGATCTTGGACCCACTGAAAATTTAGTTTCTCATGCTTTCAACGACTAAACTTCCTAATAATAAGATAAAGAGGAGGAGAATAAGAAAATGTATAGATATAAGAGATATGGTTCATAGAAGCATAATCTGTATCTCACAAAGTATTTGACCATGGAAGTATTTGTTACTGACAAACTCATGTATTAGAGAGCCATTGCTCTCTGTTGTGTATCCCTTAGTGACCCTGGAATTTTCCAATGGACAATTTCAATATAATGCTCATACAGATGACTGTTTAAACTAGGTTGGTCACAAAGCAAAACCAAAATTATGACCCTGATGATAAGGACTTGCATAGATGAGGAAGGAAAGTTAATGGATTTAGGAGGAAGATAAGAGAAGTTAGGGAGAGGACAATTTGAATATATTTTATTCAAATACAAACACACACACACACACACACACACACACACACACACACACATGAAATTGTCAAAAATATCCAATAAAAATAGGAAAAGTATAAAGTCCCCTTTTTTTTCATATGCTCGCTATTCTAATTCTAGACCACATATGGTAAAAGCAAAGTGCTGATGGTGAGTAAGGGTGTTAGTGTCACCATCCGCTCAGCAGCGGCTGACGGTTACATCCTCTTAGGGATGCTGGCCTGTTACCTTTTTTCCACTTACAGTGCATCTTGTAAGATAAAAATCATATATGTAAATCCATAATTTCTACCTCAATTCAGTTAACTACTTGCATAGGCACAAGCACAGGCATAGGCCCACACATAAGCACAGGCACACACACATACATAGTTTTCAGTCTTTTATATCTTGGTTTATTGCATTTTTACTGCATCCTGAGAACTGTGTTTACAGTACAGTACAAGCAGAACTGTAGATGTTGCAGTGTTTTCTTTCTGAATGTCACTTGTGTGAATGAGCAGGCCTGGGGATGATTTTTTTCACCCAGAGGTTTCCACAGCTTTATTGGTTCAGGACTATTATTCCTAGGAAGAATCAGATATCAATGTTAAAAGTTTATTTTTAGTCACTTTCAGTCTTAATGTGTCCAACTCCTTTACTGCTTTAAATTTCTATTAGAGAGGACTGGCTTGCTTGCTCCTTCATCGAAATCTTAATTCTCAGGATTTGATCTATGTTTTGAGCACAGCAAGAATTTTTATTGTTTTATTATAAGAAAGTAAGTAAGATTAAAGCAGCGCTTTGAGGTAATTTGTACAAAACCCCATTGGTGAAATGAAACTGTTGAAGTTTTGTTGTTTTGTTTGTTTGCTTGTTTTCTTTCTTTTTTTCATAGTTTGAGGAGACACTTCTGCAAGTTGGGATACTTTGAGTCTGCTTATAAATCACACTGGTTATCAAGATCTATTAGATTATATATTCTGGTTCCAAATTCACAACTGTCTTCTTCAGGTAAATCGTTAAATTGTATTTAACCAACAAATAACCAAGAGAATTATCTAATGAGCAACTTTTTACACTAAAATAATTTTTTCATTTCCTCAAATTCATAAATGACTCTTCTCTTTGTTTTCAGTTCGAACTCATTGCCCTGATAAATTAAATTATGCTGCATGTTCAAAATCTTTAGGCATCAAAAATCCTATCTTGCTACAAAAATAGAATATTTTTCAGGAAAGCATTTCTCTTTGCAGCTCTGGCTGTCTTGAAACTCACTCTGTAGACCAGGTTGGCCTGGAACTCTGAGATCTACCTACCTACCTCTGCATCTTGAGTGCTGGTATTGATAGTGTGTGTCACTACCACTCAGCTCAAAAGCAGAATTTTTATTGCTACAAATCCTAAATTATAGAAAACTAAATCTTGTTCCTTTAGACCTCAATAGCTCTACTCTACCCAGTTTTTGACTTCCAGTTATGCACAGAACTGTCACAACGAGGTTTTTTTTGTTTGCTTGTTTTCTTTTTTCTTCTTCTTTTTTTTTTTTTACAGATATGCAGAAGAGGTTGAATGAGTAACTCATCCACTGGCTTATATTTGAGTTATGTTAACTGAATACTAAACTCAAACTCAAGCCTTAAAATTTCTCTCAAAGATTACATTAGGGCTAGGCTAGGCAAGCCGTTAATCCTAGCATTTGAGAAATAGAAACAAGAAGCAGATCTCTATGAGTTTGAAGCCAACCTTGTATACAAAGTGTGTTCCGGGACAGCCAGGATTGCTTCAGAGTGAAATCCTGTCTCAAAAAACAAAACAAGAGACAAAGAAACACACACACACACACACACACACACACACACACACACACACACACACACGCACATGCACACGCACATGCACACGCACACGCACACACACACACATAAAGGGGAGCGAAGGGGGCATTCATACCAGCATGGCAAGGGAAGGGAAGGGTTAATCAGTTTCAACTCAAACACATTTCAAATCTGGGCACAGTAGAAGATACCACAATTCTCTGTGGTATAAAACATCCTATTTATCCCCACATGCTAATATCAACATTCATGTGGATGACATGGTGCTTTATGTCAAAGAATTATGCATTGTGAAAACTTCAGTGGGTCTCAGAAAAACAATGAGAACACATGTGGTGAAGAAGAGAAGCATCCTATTCTTCATGGCTTCCTAAAGAGGTTTTAAGTGGCACCTGCTAGACACTAGAATAAATCCTTTAGGCAAGGAATCTGCATGCAGAAAAACATTTCATTGTAAACTTAATCTCTTGAACCACTAAGTTAGAACACCTTCACTATTTCACATCAGCAAAATAACAGACTCACATATCTTGCATTATACTGTGCATCTACTATTATCAGACCTTTCTACTTTCATATAGATAGCTTAAGGTGTTTGAGCTCTCCTCATACTCTCTTATCTATCTATCTATCTATCTATCTATCTATCTATCTATCTATCTATCTATCTATCTAATTAATCTACTTTCTGTCATCTATTTATCTATAATACATTATCATCTATCTAAAGCTCCTACAGTCAAGGACTTCTTCACATTATATTTCTTAGTAATTACAGTGAACACTCTTTAGCTCTTGTTTGTGAGTAGATAAAATTATAGAGCTTTGATCAGAATACTATTGGCTGAGTTCATTGCTTGATGCATAAAACTTTTTCTGTGTAAAATGCAGACTTTTCCTCACACTTGATTATTTCAAGGACTAGGACAAAAAAGGAATAAAATTTGTGCATGTGCTTTGCATTTGTGATATCCCAGGTCTGGTTTCATCTTTGAATTGTAAAAATAGCATTTATACTTGTAAACCGTGGATTTTTGCCTATGAAGAGTTCTGCATTTCCATGACTGTAAGTGATAATCACCAAATTCCTTAAACAAAAAGCAAATGTAGTAGTCGTTTTAAAATTGTTGTAGTTGGAATTTGTGAAAGTTGCAGAAAGATGTCAATTATAGTGGCAAAGAAGAAAGGTAGAAAGGTAACTGTGCTTCTTATCACATTTCACAGTGTGAAAGTAGCCTAGGCACCATGGATTGACTGGCAGCCAGGCTTTACAAGGCCTTCTCTATGCATTCTCTTCTGATTTGCCCTTCTCTTTCCTATGTCTCTGAGTGCTTCTTGTTCATTAAAAAGTTGGAGATGTGTAGTGAAGCATGGAAATGATATATGCGCTTATGTATAAGTTCTCAAAAGAATAAATAAAAACATTTTAAAGTAATCAGGATGAAGATGGTGCAGACAACTATTTTATACCCCAGAAGCTTATTCTAAAGTGACTTGAGTGTTTAAGCCTTAAAATTGAATTTGTATGCTTCATAATGCTTCATTGCTTATAAGGAACCTTGGAGTATATGAGATTAGTTATACACCATCATAATGATGTAGAGAAGAGATATGAAACAGCCTCATTCCAGGTGGAAATAAATGTCCCGTCAGCTAGATAAGGGAACCTGCTAAACTAGCTCAAAAATTATTTTTCAGCTAAGAGAAGCATAAAAAGAATACATCATGGGTGAGATAGTATTTGACTGAATCTTCTAAAAAATATTTTATTGACATGTGTACATGTATGTATGTGTGTATGTGCATGTATGTGTATGTGTGATTCTGTATACATGTCATAGTACATATGTGGAGGTTAGAGCACTATTTGGAGAGTCAGCTGTGTCCTTCTCCCACAGATGGGATTCACGACATCAGGCTTGGCAACACGGCGCCTTTACCAGCTGAGGTATCTCCTCGGCCTTTGATGGCAGCTTTAAGGCTGAGTGGTTTCTGTTCAGTTGAAATTGAGAAAGTGACCCTAAGACATTACAATTACAATCTCATAGAACAGTGTGAGAAAGTTATGGAAATGGGAAGGATGGGAGAGGTTAGAAAAGTAGAATCCTCTTAGTGTAACCAGAGAAGAAGTGCAAGTAATCAGTGTTTATCTTGAGTGTTATATATTATACTGTAGTGAAAAAAAAAAACATTAAATGCAAAGTCACATGAGTTAGAAATAAAGCCAATTTTGATAGCTTCTCTTTTCCCAAGACATCAAAAGGCATACAGGAAGACCTTGAACACCATTTTAGTTAAAGTGTTCTAAAATTCTAAAGTATTATAAAAATTAATGAAGGAGTAGTGAAATAAGAATAATACAGAACTGTTATAATTGAAAAATTAGGAAGATAGAAGAATTATGATAAGGCCCCAATTAAACCCACAGGGGAGGCTGAAAAAATTATGAGGAATGATTGTGTCTTAGCGGGTTTTAGAAGACAGCAAATGGTGCAATGTTAATAGGAGCAGAGGAACAGCAGGGATGGATGATGACTAATAAGCTTTTTTTTGCTTTAGATTGAGACTACGTATCCATCATGTTCTTTATATTTTAGTCGTGTTTTAGACTAATCCTTCTTAGGCTCAAAATTTTCATTTTATTACATAAATTCTAACTCAGATAAATTTTCTTTTTCTTTCTTTCTTTCTTTCTTTCTTTTTCTTCCTTCTTTTTTTTTTTTTTTTTTTTTGGTTAGGCTTACACATTGCATTGCCCATTAGGATAGATGCATTGTTTTGCTGCTTTTTGTAATACTTATAGGCCAGGCTACCCGAATAACATTGGCAAATTAGCAAACCTAAATCAAATACAGAAGAAGTAAGAGAAATTCTGCCTTTAATACTAGAAACTAGAAATTGAAATTCATAATAATTTAGCACTGAATATAATACTAAAATAATATCCAGTTGAGACTCAATAATATTAAGATAATAACCCTAAGTAAGGGTTTATTTGAAAATGGCAGAACTAATTGATTTATTGATATAAACTCATAGTATTAATATTTAAATTCCTTTCCCTTTCATAATAGGGAATCATTATAAAAATCATTATAAAAATATTCAAGTAGAGAGGAAAGCCATCCTCACATGTGGCTTTTTGCTTTCTACAAATGTTTTCTTGTGAAGTAAGTAGAAATAGACTCTACAAGGTCACTTGTTCAGTAACCTTTGTCAAGGCCATTGCTAGCAAATACATATTGAGTGGGGGTTTAGTCTTTAAGCAAGGCCCATCTGGCTCTAATTTCTTTTGGTTAAAAAGAAGTGCTGACAACATTTTCTTTGTTGAATTTTAATTTTAGAGGGGGTTTGTTCAGCTTGGGCGCAGGAGTAAAGCCAGAAAGCTATGCTTTCCACTGTGCTTTTGCATAGTTCCTATTTTCTCTGTGTTATGTGGTCATTCTTATCATCAGATGTGGTGATACAGCAATGACTCATTTGTCATTACCTAGAGTTGGATACAGACCATAAAGGAAATGAACTAACATATTACTTAGTTGAGTAGGCACATTGAACCAAATTATTTTCTGTAAAATAGTTATGAACTTGTTCCAATTTTGGAAAAGACAAGTCAAAGACGAAAGCCTAAGTAGGAGAACAGGTTATGACACTGTGTAGAACAATTAGGGATGCCTATGTTTTACCCAATAAATGTGCAATGATTTTACTGGGTCTATGTTGAGAGTTGGTGCTCATTTCAATATACATTTCTTAAATGAGACACCCAGTAAAGGATACAACATTTGTTTTTCATAAGTCATGAAATATGAAGTCAAGTTCTTTCATAATTTTAGTGCCATTTTTCTAGTTGTATGTAAGCTTTCTTAATATTTCTCAAGTTGGGGATGGAGAAATGGCTCAGCCGTTAAGATCACTGCCTGCTCTTCCTTTCAATTCCTAGCAACCACACGGTGGCTCACAACCATCTGTAATGGAATCTGATGCCCTCTTCTGGTGTATCTGAAGAGAATGGCAGTGTACACAAACATAAAATAAATAAAATCATTTGGGAGGGGGTGACAAGAAGGGGCAGCAAGTGGGATATAAAGTGCATATGTAAAACAAATTAAATTTAAAAACTGTCTCAAGTCCATTGTACCATCAACCTCCATGCTAAATATTATGTCAGATAAAGTACTTAATTAACTATAAGCTGGCATTTTTCTTGTCCTACAGCCAGAGATGAACTTGTACTCCTAATCTTACTGCCCCCAGGTGTAACTGCCATGCAATCCCATATCTCTTATAACTTATGTTCTAGAAGGTAAATTATGTATAAGTAAAATTAAGAAATTTCCAGATCATCCAGTTTTTAACAATAATTGGATGCTCTTCAATAACGAAGAGTAATTAATTAACATTTCCTAGATGGATTATTGGTAGGAATGTTTAGTTGGACCATAGCATGTTGAAGATTACTTAAGGAGAAGTAGCACTATAGTTCCCAATACAATGCATTAGCTCATCTATCAGAAAAAGTACAAAGGTCTATAAGACCTATGGTATTATCATTATTTAGCATAAGAGTAGTATTTTCATATTATTTTATAATATTATAAATAATTACTATATCAGGATGGTCATGCACATGTGACAGTGATGTATATGGAGGTCAGAGATCTTGCAGATGTGGCTTTACTCCATTCATCATGGGTTTTCTGGGGATTGAACTGAGGTTATCTGGCTTAACAGTAAGGGTTATTACCCAATAAGTCATCTTACTGACCCCTTGTAATATATACTGAACATTGTCAAATGCTCAAAAATAGCTGAATATAGCAAAAATGTAATTCAACATTTTATTTATCATTAGCTCATTTGGACAGAGTCCATTGGAGCAGAAATTTTAAAATATCCTTTTAAAAAAATCAGGGTACAAAACTTCTCATCTTAGTCCTGACATTTAAGGCACCTGGAAGCAATCTTTGTCATCTTTCTCCAGGAAAAAAATGTGGACAAACTAATAATTGATAAAAATTTCAACTCCTTAAAGAACTGTGTTTTCAGGTCACACCACCCAAGGAACAAATGAAGCCAAGGCTGCACCTGACATCTGCTTATCAGGGGCACACCCTGGTGAGAATGTATAAATGAAAATTCTGATGAGTTACTGAGATGAAGCATGTACTGTCATGAAGAAAAAAAATGTATGGGTCACAGCATCAGTAAGAACACACTTTCAGGAATTCTTCCTTGTGGAGCTCCCACCAGAAGTATTTCACTATTTTCTCTGTAATGTTTTGGGAGGAAATGGGTGACAGCAAGGACTGCAAAATAAACTAAGGCTGTGTTCCATAGCAAAGACTTGCTCACCATAGAAAAACTTTGCCCAAGCATAGTCATAGTTTTTTCACGGACACTGCTTCTCCTCCAATCCCCTTCAGCTTCCTTGTCTTGTCCTACAGTGGTAGAAAAAGTTACACCATTAAGAATGTTTTTATGAGACCTACATTGAAGATACCAACATACAAAAAGGTTGTTGGTTGCACTATAGGTTACAGGATAAAGAACATGTTTTCTCTAGGCTCTGCTATCATGGCAGGGTTTAGGGAAACAGAAGACTATAGTGACAAACTTGACTAATGTGGCTGCTCTGGGAACAGGGCACCAAGTCAAAAGGAAAAGAGATATGATCTTTTAAAGTCCTTAGGAAAATATGTACAAGCACAAGAGCAGTACTGGACTTCCCATCAGAAACTATGGGAGCAAGAGGAGGGTAGATACACTTGTTTCGAGTTTTAGAAGGAAACATATGCCAAAGTACAGCATCTGCATTTTATTATAAAATGTAGATTTTTAAAACATAGAGCTAATTGGCAGAAATGAAAAGTACAAGTAAAATTCATTTTATATAACTAGAAAATGGTAGGACCAAAAGGACAAATGAAAATAAGGGAAGTGCCTGGGGGTAGGAAGTGATGATTTTCAGACTATTTTTATTCTATGGTTTAGATAGGTTGCATTCTTTTTCTTAAGTTTTTGATGGGTAAAGTAGGTAAAATAATATTTAAGTCACCAGCTTATTCAGACAATTTGACAAACTAATTTTAAAAATACATATTATAAATTACATGCAGTCTATAGTATATAGTATGGAATGAGTTTTAGCTACTATTACTATACTGGGATTCATAAAAAGGAAAATAAGTCCGTTAGAATTAGAGCCAGCTCTTCATTGCCTAACATCCTGTGCTTTGTGCTGTTTTGGATATTATGTCAAATGTCTTAAACTGTGGTTCACTTTCTTGAAATTCTAGCCATAAGTAAGGCAATTAGCTCCTAAAGTTACTCTGAGGTGAAGATAAAAGATCATACATGGGTCATTTGTAGGAAATAAATAACTTTCCCAATTCTTAATGTGTGAAAACAGCCTTGTAGTTTGGTAGAAAATAAAATATGTATGTTTTCATGCCATCATTAAAGTTTTCATTGTATTAGCTAATTTGAAGAATTGTTTTATGCATATTGAAGTGAAATTATATAGTCAGTTTTTGCATAATTCCTTAGATATAAATACAAAACAATACAATTCCTAATCTGTACTTCAATTTGAACTTCCTGTTGCAAAATCGGTCAGATAGAACTTAAGATGAAAAAGGAGAAAATAGAAATGCCATGAGCTCAATCCTGGCCCAAGCCTGTGGATGCAGCAGCCTCAGGCACTGATGTGTGTCAGCAGTATTCAGCAAGAACTTCAGTTCCTAGCTACCCCAGGAGTCTGACTCTCTTACACATCTGACCCGTGTGTCAAGAAGTAAAGGTTACAAGTCATATTCCTCCTGGCATAGAAAGTCTTCACAGAGCAAAAAAAGGCCCAAGGAAGAAGTATATTTTTCTAGCATGTAAAGCAATCTCTGCCCTGGTAAATATTTGAGGTCTTTTTGGATGGCTGGTGGAAATTTACTGAAAGAAACATGAACATTTAAAAAATAGCTTCCATATCTTTAAACTAGAATTTCTATTCATTTGAGAGAAGGGGGCACCTTCTTCTTTGGTTCCATATCTTCATGCTGTGAGACTGGGGATTGTGCCATCTATTAAATTAACTGGAAAAATTGGCAACTCTCTAGGTTAGTGCATCAGAGTCAAGAAAATTTCTTGTCCCTACAGAATGACTTGACTGCAGCCCTTTCAAAACATCCTTTCCAAAACATGCAAAGAAAACACTCAATTGTGTATAGTGAACAGCATTCTGTTTCACAAGAACACAATCATTAAATATAATGTTAGGATGAATCTGACAGAATGTCTTAGCTGGTAAAGATTCTTGCTACTGTGTTTGATCCTTAGGATGCATGTTGTGAATGGGAAGAAATAATTTCTGCAGATTGTCCTCTGATATGTACACATATGCTGTGGCATGCACAGACACACAATAAATAAGAATGCAATACAAATTTAAAATAATGTTAAATGTCCACATTCATGCTCACTATTAGACCAAAGGAAAGACATAAGAGTTGGTATAAACATGAGTTTGACTAAATATCTCTTCTTTAAAAATGTGGTTTGACTATATGTCACAGATCTCACAGAGGAGGAGCTAAGGGTGTGGAAAGGGTGGAGGCAATACGGAGATAGGAAAGGTGGTCCCTTCAGGTTCTATCTCCCCACTGTTGGGCATTTCATGGCCCCCAGTTAAGGGATGGGGCAACCCATCCATCTCAAAACTTTTGTCCTAGAATTGTTCCTGTCTAAAGGAAGTGCAGGGACAAAATATGGAGCAGTGACTGATGGAAAGGCCATCTAAAGACTGCTCCAACTTGGGATCCATCCCATGCATAGACACCAAATCCTGACACTATTGCTGATGGCAAGATGTGCTTGCAGACAGAAGTCTGGCATGGCTGTCCTCTGAGAGGCTCTTCCAGCACCTTACTGAGACAGATACAGATACAGATACTTATGGCCAACCATTGGACTGATCCCGGGAACTGCTATTAGAAGAGTTAGGGGAAGAACTGAAGGATATATATATTTTCAGCATGCCCAGTCTTTTTCTGGTATAAAATATTTGACAGTGAGAAAAACAGATTAAGATTTATGCCCTCAAAGACTTTAAAATCCAGTGGGGAAGACAGAATATAAATAAAACATGAAGTGATATACAAGAAAAAGTTGTAGTTACTGTTATAGGGAGAGAAGTATAATGTAAGGCAAGGGAGGTCAGAAACACAGAAGGCTTAGGAGAAGTGAGTAGTCAAATTGTGATTTAATCAAAGAGATCAGAAACGGTCCCAGAGAAAAAGATAAATATGAACTAAGATTTGAAGATGGTGAGAGAGAGACCAATGTGGATACCTGGAGTGTCATTACTGGGGTTCAGAGGAAAGTCAACTCAAATATCTGCCAGTATGAACACATGTGATTGGGAAATGCTAAGAAGGTATGAGACAATGTGGCAAGTTAGTAGTGATGAGCGTAGAGCTTTAAAATCATAGTTAGTGTTTGAGATCATTGTATCAACTTGTTTTTCCCTCAGTGTGGAGACATGACTCATAGAGAAGTTTTAAGTAAAGAAAAAGCCTTACCTGACTTCTGCTCTAATAGGATCCCCTGGGCTACTTAGGAGAATACACTCTAGGGACAGGAGGAAAAGAAGGGTGTCAAGCTAGGAGTTTCTGACAGCAATCCAGGCAAGAGATAATGATGGCTCAGGCAATGAAGAGTAGGAGGCAAATTGTAAAGCTATTTTAAAACCACAGTCAAGAGACTTCTGATTCACCCAATGAAAATAAACTGACATGTTAAGGTGACTCAAAGAACTTTAAGCCAGAGGTTACCTAGAAATGTATTATATGGAAGGGGAAGTGACCAAGTACTAAGCTCTTTGACATTCCAAACCAAATAGGCTGAGGAGAGAATGAAAAGAAAAACATGAGACTAAGAATGAGAAGACAGTGAATAAAGAAAAATCTAGAAGAGCCCAATATGGTATTGTAGAAGTCAGTATACAGTGTACATGAAGAGAGAGGGAGTTATGATGTCATGTAATGCCTACCATAGCTGAGGGCCAATGGAGGACGTGGTTTTGAGCAATTTGGATACATTGTTATAGATGGGGTGAAGATTCTAAAGAATAGGATTTTGAGGAAAGGAGAAAATGATTAAGAAGAACAATTTTGAGATTTCTTTCAGTTTCCCTTTCTGCAACAATTGCTAATAAACATTGTAAAGACCTGAGAGGTAGAGAGAAACTTAAGACAGAAGCAATGGTATCATGTGGTTGAGATTGTGGTTACTACCTAGCAGGGAATGTGTGTTAATGAAGAACAGCTGGGGATCTGGCCATCCATGAGTGAGAAGAATGGAGCTCAGGGAGAAATAGTAACATAATTTTTGATAATAACATGAAGGGTCCAGTGAAATGGTTAAGTGGCTTAAAGGTTCTTGCCACCAAATCTGATGACCAGAGTTCAGTGTCTAGTACACAGTGGTGGAAGAATACAGCCAACTCTTGCAATTTGTTTTCTGACTACCACATGTACACTGTAAAACTTGCAAACCCATCCACATATACACTATCAGTCAGTCCATCTACCAGCCAACTATTCAATAAATAAATGTAAGAAAAATTTCTTTAAATACCATGTAGGCTCATTGGTTGGGATAGGAGGGGACATGGATAAGGGCATCCAACAGAAAGAATATGGTTAGGATATAGAGGATACAGCAGTGGTAGTATGGGGCAAGTGTTCTAGTTGTTTCTTTTTACAAATAGAAACAAGGTCATCAGTTGAGAATGAGGTTAGAGCTGCCGATGGTTTTAAGAAAGACTCAAATGTAAGAGGGAGAAAAAAGCAGAGGAGACTGGCAGAACGTGGTGTTGTCCTGGAACTCAGGAAAAACTTGTCTATATGATAGAGTATGTTCTTCAGTTTTATCCAAGTGTGCTTTGTGACATTAGCCTGTGAGGTGGCATGAGCTGACCAGCAGAAATCATCTTTCTCCTTTCTTATCAAGCTTAAGTAGTAAGAGCATCATCAACTCTTTTTTTTTATTAGATATTTTCTTTATTTACATGTAATTTTTCCATTCCCAGTTTCCCCTCCAAAAAACAAACAAACAAACAAAAACAACAAGAACAAAGCCCTTTTGCCTCCCCACTCCCCATGCCTGCCACCCCACCCTCTCCCACTTATTGGCCCTGGCATTCCCCTACACTGGGGCACAAAACCTTCACAAGGCTGAGGTCCTTTCCTCCTATTGATGGTCGAATTTTCAATCCTCTACTATATACATGCTCCCAGAACATTCAGTCCCACCCTGTATATTCCTTGATTGGTGGTTGGGTCCCAGGGAGCTCTGAGGGTACTAGTTAGTAATTGTTGTTCATCCTAAGGGGCTGCAAACCATTCACTTTCAACTCTTTACCTTGCTCCTATAGTTCATAATGAATTCTTGGCAAAGTTAAGGTGAATCAACCATTATCCCTACTTGTTTCCTAATGTTGTACAAAAATTCAGAGGCATTTTAATGGATTACCATGGATTCCTGGCATATTAGTTTCAATGTATCCTTGCAGTTATTTTTAAGATGAATAATAGTATTAATGAAACAGAGTGAATATGGAAATAGAAATGCAGATGGGTCATTTTGTACTTCAAGGACTTTCAGTATGAGTCATTTTGGCTTTTCTTTTCTGGTTTGCATGCTCCATTGGTTACTATAAGAGAGTCCTTCCTCAAACAGACACTGTCTACCCATTAGTCAAGGAGTTAAAGTCTATAAACATGGAAAGTGAAAGAATTATTTCCATCTTCGTGATTCAGGTTATGTTTTTGTTCAGCATACCAAGAATATAACACAAATAGATTAAACTGATTGCTCCTCTTTTTCTTTACCAGCAACGATATCAAGTAGCCATCACTGTAGGAATTGAGTCACACTATTTTGATTACTTTTTGGCCTTGGTGTCTAATATGGTACCTATATACAGAATGATTTGGAGGTAGTCCTACTCCATGCCATACATAGATCTAATAATTACACTGAATTTATAAATACTGATTTGATGCTAGCAGTTTTCATTCCCTTCTCTTTTGCAGGAAAGTTGAGGGAGAAGATATAAAATTAACTGCTTTAGTGTCCTACAGAGGAAGGTAGGCTTAGAAAGACTCAACGGTTGCAATGAATTTATCTTGTAACACCTGCTTACCTATCAAGGTAGTATGTGACTGCAGATGCTCATTATGCATTGGAGGTGCCTGCCTTATCAGGCTACAACATCTGGAAGTGCTATATGTGAATACAATTCAATTAATAGCATGAAAGTATATATATAATTTTCATATGTTATATGAAAATTAGGTCAAATGTCATGGTCCTTATTCTTCCACTTTGTCTTTCCAGCTTTTGCTTTCAATGTCAGAAGGAATTTTCTCTCATCAATTGAATAATGAAGACAAAATTTAGTCCTTGTTTATTTGTGGTTTTATGTGATGTAGATAGTACACAAAAAGGTACTATAGGTCTATAATCCCTTTCTGTGGCCTTCTTAAAGTGCAGTGGTGAATAAATCTCAGAAGGCTGAATGAAATTCAAGTATTTCATTTGGTTGATTCATTCTCTAGAAAAATTAAATAGCTAAGTATAAATGCCTATGCTTATTCATTAACTGTGGTCAATGGCATTGTAGGGTGGTCAGGGACATTCAGGAAACATGTCTGGAAAATTGGTGATAAAGAAAATTAAAGAAATGAAGCTATTTGAATATGTGTGCTTATGTGAATGCCTAGTGATGAGTGATCTCAGTAGATTGTGGCATCACGAGTCAAAAGGACCTCATAAGCGTTCATTGGACACCAAGTTATTTTTCCAGGCCCCTCTTTCCTAGTCTAATAGAATCACTCACAAAGTAGCTTTGGTGTCATGAATGGAAGTTTCACATGGCCATTGGTTTCTGTGTTTGAGGGCCAAATTTATTTATTTATGGCATTGGTGTATTTTTTAAAAACTTCTAATTTAGAAAGCAAGCAATAGTTCAGTGCTTATTCCCTAACACATGACGGAGTGACCACAGACCTATGTTTTTCTTAAACTCAATAACACTTTACTTGAATAATTAGAGTCCTTTTGTTGTAACCAGGAAAACTGAAGTTGGAAAGAAAAGAAATGTTAGTAAAGAATTACGAAAAATGTGGTTCTTTAGATTACGTGCCTCTACTTGGAAGGTCCAAAGAAAGAAATCAAGCTATTCTCTCATGCAGGTGGCTCAGCATTACTGTAAATTGAAGCAGATTTTGTAGAGCATAGAGAAGAGATAACTGGTCTAATGAGTGCAAAGAGTCATCTTTGGAATTTAGGTCTCTTTCTGTAAGGAACAGGAGTTGTTGAGAGCCTATGAGCTAAGAATTGACTAGATTCAAGCAGAAATTTAGGACATATTCTCTGCAGGGCAGGATGAGGGAGAAACTGCTTTCAAGTATAGAGACTAAATCCTGGGCTGCTATATTTGTTTATTTGTGACAGAGTGATTGCTGTTATGATGCTGAATACACAAAACGAAATTCAAGGTTCGCTTTAACAAGGTTGCTAAAGGAAAACTCACAGACCTTAGAAATAGATGACACAGCACATTCCGTGTTGTCTATGTGTTCCTATCTTGGATAGGAAAGAAGTGTACTTTTAGTATATTTTGTTTTAAAGTCCGAAGAATAAAAATAAAATTGAAAACAAATGAGACATTGTGATTTTCATGTGTGTGACTGAAAGAAGACAGTATTTCAAATAAGAGAACAGAGGGAGGAATGCTATGCCTCATTTCTACATCATACTTAAGTTCACAGAGCGAGGCACTGTTATAAGCATATTCTTGTTATTTATTTTGGGAATAAATCTGATGGCAGTTTTCATTCTTTTTATTTTATAAATGAAATTTGGAAATCTTAGACACACACACATAACTAAGTTATGTGCTGTTGAGAAAAAATGGACAGTCTTAAAACTTATAAAGCCATGCTAAGGAAGTGAAATGGGAAAGAAATATGTATCTAATTTGCAGACATTGAGGTCTGAGCTCAGGGGTAGGGTGCTTGCCTAACAAGGTTAAGATCTTGGGTTCAGACACCAACACCAGAAAAATAAATCATAAACATAAGATTAAAACAAAGAAATACATGGAAAAAAATAAACCAACAACAACAACAACAACAACAACAACAAAAAAAACAAAGAAAGCAAACAAACACACCCCTCAAAAAACCAAAAACAAGGAATGAATTTTAGTGCACATTCGAGCTATTTGCATAGATTTCTGAAATTAATAAGCTGACTTGCCAACCTGAGGTCCTGGATATGAAAATCAAGCCATTAGTTCAAATCTCATTTTAAGCAGTGATGTCCAGGGCAAGATAGAAGCTGTGATAGGGCAATGGCCTCACTACAATTGATGATCTTAATTTAAAATTATCGATTTTCTGTAAGAAAGTCTTGGAGCAGATGCAAAATTAAAATTAATCACTTTGAACATTAAAATCAATGGGCAAATACCCATGCGAAGACTTGCAGTAAAAAAAAAAATCATACAAATCACCTTCTTTGTGCTTACTTCACTACATACTCACAGGTTAAAAATGACACCTCTTAGGTATGGGACGATTATTTATACCTTCCAAACAGAGTTCCTTTTTAAGGTATCCTCTAAACATGTTGGTGAATAATTCTGGAATTAGTGAATTCCTTATGAACATGTGGCTTCGAGTGGTAAATAGATTAGAAGCTTCTCTATGTGTGTTCTGAAAATCTTGCTTAGAAAGTGTGTCTTGTATCACTTAAGCAGTACTGTGACTGAGAATAGAAGAAAATTTGCCCTAGCAAACTTATGCAGAGTGATTCAAAACTATGCTGATGCTGGTAGAACTGGGGAAAAGTGAGAGTATTGCTTCCAAAGCTGATTTTTCCATCCGGCTTTTTGAAAAAAATAATTTCTTTTTGTAATTCACTTCTTAAAATAAATATGAATATCTATAATAAATTATAAAACATATTAATGGCAATACATTACCTAATGATGTACAGAACTTTATCTTTTCCCAACGGGTAAATCTTTCTACTACTATGCTTTTAATATGTAATTGGCATTTTCTGATTATAAATTACAGAATATCATTAAAGAATAGTAAATAATCTCATCACTCTATCTGTATATGTAACTATTGTGTTGTTATGTATTTTGTTGATATTATAATATGTATCTATATGTTTTATTCATTTACTTTTAAACTTAATATTAGAATTACTGTCACAAAATAGATTTTGAAGGTTCAGATTAATATAGACCTATTTGTGCCTCTGGAGGATTCGAGACTACACTGAGGAGAAAATGAAGATGTAAT
>JADRCD010222495.1:26456-42874 GCA_019843815.1 Montemys delectorum | reverse complement strand
GGGATTTGGTGGCTGTTTCTCGGAGCTAAGCACTTCTGTGTTCCTGTAGACAGTAGCATATTCAATTCCACTTTGCTGATGTTGTAAGAATATCCTGAAACATGGGACTCACATTTGTGATAAATGAACAGTTGTAGCTACGCATAGCACACTGGCAGTGACTCATGACAGGAGAGGCTACCCTGTGGCCTCACAGTGGTCATGGTGGGCACCAGGTACCAGCAGCAGTTGGTTGCTAGGCACTTCTCATTTGGGGAAGTGTGACCACTGTAGGGAAGCACAGGGAAGCGCCCCCCACAAGCAGGCTGACATCATGAGTCTGTGTAGTGAGCTCAGGTCAGCCAGGGCTACACAGTGAGAATAAAGCTTGACTATTTCTTTTTGATTGTTATAGTTGAAGTAGACATTTCAATGTTAGGGACAGTTTTACACACTACCTTTTCTAATCAGGTTAAATCTACACGATGTGAAGCTGTACCTGTACTGTTAGTTTCTTTGGAGCTAAGCAATGGCAACAGCAGGAAAAAAAATCCTAAAAGGTTGAAAGTTTTAATTGTGTCAAGGGAGTCTGAATCGTGAATCACAAACACTGCTTTGGGCGTTCCAGATGGCTCAGTGGCTTAGGGCTGCAGAGACACTTACCACCAAGCCTGAGTTCAATCCCCAGTTCCCATATGGTGAGTTATCTTTTGACCTCTGTAAGTATGCCATGACATTTATGAATAGAAATTAAAGGTGTTAGGTTGAGTTCTGTGGGCTTAATATTGCAACAAGAGCTCTCTGCTATTTTCAGAGAGACAGACAGGTACAATCATGTGGGGATATATGCTACTGTGATTGCCTAAGATTAAGAAATAGGCCTGAGGGGCAGAGGGATGGATCAACAGTTAAGAGCACAGGCTGTTTTCTAGGACAGGGATTGACTCCTAGGTCCTATAAGGCAGCACACAGCCCTTTGCAACTCTAGTTTCAAGGCATCCAACACCTTCTTCTTGGCTCCATGGGCATCACACTACGTACACACAATCAGACAAAACACTCATACACATTGAATGAAGGCAGAGGCACACGGGTACGCAGGGCCTACCACTCACTCACAACTGCACTCCTTCCCTAGTGAGTGCTGAGCGAGCAATCCCACCTGAGCACGTGGCTGCCACTGTGAGTCCAGCTGGCCGCACGCACTGCACAGCACATGGACCTGTCCAAAAAGAAAGTCAAGTCTCTTCTGACTCTAAAACCTAAATTGAGAATTTTTCAAGTTACTTTTTTTTTTTTTGGTTTTTCGAGACAGGGTTTCTCTGTGTAGCCCTGGCTGTCTTGGAACTCACTCTGTAGACCAAGCTGGCCTCGAACTCAGAAATCCGCCTGCCTCTGCCTCCCAAGTGCTGGGACTAAAGGTGTGCGCCACCACTGCCTGGCTCTGGTAAGTTAGTTTATGATTAATTGAGAATAAGTTCTTTGGGCTGGTAAGACTGTTGATCTAGCATGAATATCTGAGCTCCACCCCATGGCCCAAGATGCTTATAGGCATGAACGCACACACACACACACACACACACACACACACACACACACACACGAACACACATAAATGCATATACGCATGAACGCACACCAAACAAAACAGGGCTGAAGAGAGAGCTTAGCAACTGGGAGCACCCAGAGCAGCCAGGTCCAATGCCCAGCACCCATGTGCAATCTCAACTGTCTCTAAGTCCACTTCCAAGTCACCCGGTGGCCTTTTCTGACCTCTGCAGGCAGGCACTACACGCATGGGGTACACAGACATAAATGAAGGCAACACATTCTTAAACATAGCTTAAAAATAATAAAACTGAAAAGAAAAAAACTGGACTTCTTAAAGGATACGTGTTCCATTAACGCCTGATATTTTAAAGTCATCTAGTAGTTGAACAACCATCTCTCCATTTGGATCATTTGGGTCTGAATTGCGAACCTGGGTTGGGAAGAAGCCATATTTTAGCACAAGTGAAGAAACACACAGCCGTCAGTCCACAGGGAGCAGCAGGCCGCCTGAGCCTCTTCCCACACTGCTGTCACCACAATTCACCATTAAAAATAACTGCATGGTTGGGAGGGTCGGTACAGCATAAGAAACTGTGTTCAAGGACCTTAGCACTAGGAAGGCTGAGAACCACTGCTCTCTGCTGTGTCTCCTTTTTTCCTTTTTGTTGTTCTTTTTTTTTTCTTTTATATTAGATATTTTCTTCATTTACATTTCAAATGTTAACCCCTTTCCTGGTCTCCCCTCAGGAAACTCCCTATCCCATCCCTCCTCCCCCCTATGCTGTGTCTCTTTAGACAGTCTCAACTATGCAGCCTTGACTGACCTTGAGTTTGCTACATAAATCAGGCTGGCTTCAAACTCAGAGATTCACATATCTCTGCCTCCCAAGGGATGGGACTAAAGGCCTGCTCCACACCAGGCAGGCTACATTTTTACAAAATAAAGTAGATATCATAAACTTATATAACTTCTCTTTTGACCAGAGTGTGAAAGACATTCATAGTATTGTATGTGGCACATAAAACATGCTCAATAAAGTCCTGCCTTACTTGAAATGACAGTGTATGCAGATTGTAAGACAGATCTAATCACTAAATACACCAATCCCTACAAGATGAAGGAAACACGCAAATACCGTTCTCTTCCTCTGTGGCTCTAAGAAGCCTCCAAGCCTGCAGAAACCCTACTCTGTGATGCTGAGATCCAACACCTGGCCAGGGCACCACATCCCTGTGTGATGCTGAGATCCGACACCTGGCCATGGCACCACATCCAAGGGTGACCTCACACTCACCGATTTCAGCAGCCGGATTTCATCTAGTGCTGTTTCTGTGTAATGTTCGGCACTTTTAACTACTTTCATTGCTACAAACTTCTTTCCCCTAAAAAGAGAGCTCAGATTAAATCATCCAACTTTCACCTTCATGGTTAAGACAGTTAAGACTTAACGGATCGAGTGGAGACATTCCTTGCTACCTGTGGCCAAATGGAGCCACTTGCAGAGGACACTGCACACCTAGGAGCGGCAGAAACCGGGCGATGGAGCTAAGAGAACCCGAGCCAGGGAAACTCAGTCTCAGAATGTCTTCTCTGAAATAAATGTCCACCTTCTGACTATAGAGACAGATCGACTTTATACCACATAGTTAAGTTCCATGTGTTTCACTGACACTGATTTCGACAGTCCCTGGCCTCTGGGGCAGAGGCAGCGATGTAACTGACAAGAGGCAGAGGGACACAGTCAGTGGTACAGCACTGGACAGCCAACCATGCTTCTGTTAGGAACTCATGTCATAATGAAACCCATTATGTATAATTAGCATGTAAATGCTAATTATTTAAAAAAAAAAAAAGAAAGAAAGAAAGAAAATGAAAGGTAATCATCCTAGAGAGGGACTCATCGCCTTTAGAGGTTAGACAAAACATCAAGGTTCATCATCCATTCCCCCAGGCCGTGGAAACTTACTGAATATCCCACGATAACCACACTGTGGAAAAGTGTCCCCAGCCCAATTTTCGAATCACATGGTATCTCCCGTTAAACAGATCTCCAATTTTCACAAGATGATAACCTCCTGAAAGAAACGTGGAGAAACAGCTAATGATGCAGCCAGAGGAACCAAGAGAAGAAGCCCTGCATCCTGCCCGTCCTCACGCATATGCCATGCGCTACCCTCTTGTAAAATAGCTCAATGGGAGGCTGGTCCAGGGTCACTCAGCTTGGTGTGAGGAATGACTTGGGTGAGAAGTTACACTGGGTATTTGATATTCTGCGTCAGGCTGTGGTCACGGGCTACCACACCGCTGGCCTCTCAAAACCCAACATATCTACTATCAAAGCCAACCAATCTACACTTGTTATCTCAAAAACTCAGAGACAAATGATAAGTAATACAATTATAGAAAGGTCTGCTCTTCTCAATGTGGGTCAGCACGGTGAGTTCCTGACCAGCCACACAGCGACACACATCCCCCAACCAACCCAAGAAAGAAAAAGGAAAAAAAAAAAAAGCAAACAGAGTCTGCCTCAGGTCCACAGATAGACAGTGCCTGTGGGGAAAAGGGTCCAAGCTGTCCAAGACCGCAAAGCAGATCCCCACAATGTGTGTCCTGAGGATCCTGGCAAGCCTTACCACAAATAGGAAAACAGCCGGGGCCTCATGGCCCAGTCAGGACACATCTTAGCAGCCATCACCAGGACAAAAAGGATTTCAATGGAGAAAAAAAAAAAAAAAAACACTTCTCTCTGACAGCCATGGCTGCTATACAGAGAAACCTAGTCTCAAAAAACAAAACAAAACAAAACAAAAAAACCAAGCCGGGGCAGTGGTGGCGCACGCTACGCACTCCCAGTACTTGGGAGGCAGAGGCAGGTAGAATTCTGTCCACAGATAGACCGTGCCTATGGGGAGAAGTGCCGGACCAGCCGGGGCACCACAGAGGATTCCTGCCTTGAAAAAAAAAAAACAAAAAACAAAAAAACAAAAAAACCCACAAAACAAAACAAAACAACCAAACCAAACCAGCAAAACCAAACCAGAATCTGTTACCAGCTGAGTGCAGGAACACACATCTATTATCCCAGCACACACACACACACACACACACACACACACACACACTGTGCTCACACACACCTATTATCCCAGCACACACAAACACACACAGACTGTGCTTACAGCAGGCTCTAGTATCTGTTCACTATATCTCTGAAATTCTTTTTTTTCTGAGACAGAGTTCTCATAGGTAAACATATACTGTCAACTTTCAAAGAGGAAAAAAGATTTTTCTTTCCTTTTTAAATTAATCTTAGTTACTTATGGAGGTGGGCTCTCTCTTCATAGCTCATAGCTCTGGCTGCCCTCAAACTCACTCTGTAGATCAGAATGGCCTTGAACTCACATAGATCTGCCTGCCTCTGCCTCCCAAGTGCTAGGATTGAAGCTGTGTGTCACCCTGGCCAGCGTGGAAACCACATTTAAAGGGATTGAGTGCAGGATGGTAACTCAGGCTCCCAGCACCACCAACAAGCTTAACAAGTTAATATAACCCAACTAAGAGCAAACACCATTTCCTGCACCTTGATCAAAGGACAGAGCTAGCAGGCAGGTGACAGCTGTGCTCTGGTGATGATAACCAAGCACTGGAGGGCAAGCACACACACCTTTACAGTAGTCATTGGGGTCTTCCTGCTCGTCATCGTCAGACCCCAGAATCTCCTCCTCCTGCTCTGGGATGTCGCTCTCGGAGTGGGGTGCAGAGCCTCGGTGCTGAGTTTCAGGCCTAAGAAACAATAACATGTGCACTCCATGTGAACAGCAAAAAAGAAAGAAAGAAAGAAAGAAAGAAAGAAAGAAAGAAAGAAAGAAAGAAAGAAAGAAAGAAAGAAGGAAAGAAAGAAAGAAGGAAAGAAGGAAAGAAAAAAGAAAAAAAGAGCAGCTTAAGAAACGTCACCACCAGCCCCCCACATCAATATCAGGAAGTGGGCGTTAGTATGCCCTAATAACTGAGAGCCGAGAAATATATCAAAGTATCAATAGCCACACACAATCGCTGTGAACGCCACTGCATTCTTCACCTTGCAGTTTTCAAATTTGTTCCCTGACATTCTACGCCATCTCAAGTCACCCCGGGTGGAACACTACCTATCCTGACATTCTAGTCCGCTGTTTCTCAATTTCACTTCTCACCACATCGCCTTCCACACAGTTAGGTCCTACACCCCAAGCTGCCTGCCATACAGGAGTTTCTGTCAGACAGCACAGCAGGCGCTAGCCTTTTCTTGTCTAGGCTGGCTTCAAACTTCGGGGATCAAGCCGTCTCCCTGTCCCAGCCGCCTGAGTTCCTATAACAACTTTCTCAAGCCACTGCATTGACAAAGTTTTAACAACTATAGGAAAAAACTTAGTTATCCTTTTAAAAAGATGGAGTTTGCTCTTCAATGATCTGTTTGATCGCACCATTTTTTTCATGAGAGACACTAACATGGAAAAAAGCTGAATAAAAAACTGGTTGTACGCTGGGTAGTGGTAGCGCACGCCTTAAATCCCAGCACCTGGGAGGCAGAAGCAGGTGGATTTCTGAGTTCAAGGCCATTCTGATCCACAGAGTGAGTTTCAAGGCAGCCAGGGCTACACAGAGAAACCCTGTCTCAAAAAACAAACCTGGTTGCATGCTATCAACACAAAAGTACCTTGATGGACATAATGACTAATTTAGGTTTTTCTAAACCTAATTCAGATTTTTCAAATTCTTGGTTTCTGTCCTCCACAGCATACACAGAAATCTAAGATTCATGACTGATTAAACATGCATTGTGTCACACACGGATGAATAAGTGAACACATGTTTGTACACTGTCAAAGCATTCAGAAGTAGGTAGGCTCCCTTCCTTCACTCTGGGGTTCAGGGATTAAATTCAGGTCAGGCCAAACAGGCTCCTCTAACCTTGAGAGCATAGGTGGAAGTAAAAATGCACATAAAATAAATCATTTAAAAAAATTAAAGTATTCAAGACTCAGTATAAAATTCATCCAAATGTCACATACAGAGTGCACATCCACAGTGCCTGTCAGTGTACAGGCTGGCTCTCCTGTGCTGATCGACAGTGTGCACTCTCCCTCTCTTCACCCACCCATCTGCATCTACACTCTTTACCAGTCATGTTTGAACAACAGGAGCTAAATGAAGACCTCCTCAAATCTTTACTTTAGCTTTATTCTTGACTGTCAGTCTGTAAAATAGACACAGTCTATTCATCTGTAGCCCTGTGGCCTCCGGAGTCTAAAAGAGGGTTCAGCCTGAAAGTCTCGATCATCTTGCCTCAGCCTCCTTCCAGAGTGCTGGGAGGGTAGGACTCATGGAGCCCAGGTGCTAAATGCGTTGTGAGCTCATCTCACCACACACCTGGGTCCCTCTGAGAGCTGGGGACTGTTCTGCCTGGAGCAATTGCTTACATTTCATTAAGAGTTCAATCCTCTTAGCTGCACGGCTCTCCAGCAGCTGTCGCTTACTGCTCCACCATCTACATCCTCTCTAGCCTTCAGCTTCTCCTCCTTAGAGTTGTCTCCCTAGTATTCCAGTCACCCATCTCACAGGCTCCTTCACTGTTTATGACACCCACTGCCTCCCATTTCCTGTCTGTTTAACATGCATACAGTATTCTGCCTGCATCTATCTATCCATCTATCCATCTGTCCATCTGTCCGTCCGTCTGTCTGTCTGTCTGTCTATCTATCTATCTATCTATCTACCCACCCACCCACCCACCCACCCACCCACCCACCCATCCACCCATCCATCCATCTATCTATCTATAATCTGCATGTGTGCCTGCAGGTCAGAAGAGGGCATCAGATCTCATTACTGCCATGGTTGTGAGCCACCGTGGTTGCTGGGAATTGAACTCAGAACCTCTGGAAGAACAGAGAGTGCTCTTAACCGCTGAGCCATCTCTCCAGCCCCTACCCTAAATTCTAAAACCACTCAAAATTTTTAATAATGCCTCCACATCATACCAAAGAATACCACACCAGCCTGGTCTACAGAGTGAGTTCCAGGACAGCCAGGGCTACACAGAGAAACCCTGTCTCAAAAAAACAAAAAAAGGCCGGGCAGTGGTGGCGCACGCCTTTAGTCCCAGCACTTGGGAGGCAGAAGCTGGTGGATTTCTGAGTTTGAGGCCAGCCTGGTCTACAGAGTGAGTTCCAGGACAGTCAGGGCTATACAGAGAAACCCTGTCTCAGAAAAACCAAAAAGAAAAACTCATATTTGACGGGAAGTGGCGCACGGCTTAAATCCCAGCACTTGGGAGGCAGAAGCAGGTGAATTTCTGGGTTCAAGGCTAGCCTGGTCTACAGAGTGAGTTTCAGGATAGCCAGGGCTACACAGAGAAATCCTGTCTCAAAAAAAAAAAAAAAAAAAAAGAGAGAGAGAAAGAAAGGAAGGAAGGAAGGCAGGCAGGCAGGCAGGCAGAAAAACTCACTCACATACCGCATACCCACACAGTAGCAATGAAGTATGTTAAACAACTACAAACCCACTCCATTTCCTTATTACTTCAAAACAATAAGCAGAGAGAATAAACGGCTCCCTTTCAGGAGTGGAGGGCATGCTGGGTGAGGAGGATCTGAGCAATTTACTTGTTCAGTGAGCAGATGGAGACCACTACAGAACAGGAACTGATGGCCCACAGAACTGAAGACTGAGTGGTGAGCGTCCACAACACAGTGCTTGCACCTCAGGCTTGTAGACATGGTGGAGGTGGGAAAATGAAGTCTGCTGTGAAACTGCATCCCCTAGAATGTCAGTTACATCCATGAAGCCCCATTAACATGGCTGCCTCAACAAGACCTGACAAAGACACCACCATGCTAACAAGCAAGGAGGATGTCTAGCCGGCCTCACCCTGTGACAAGAACTATACACAACTAAGGAGTGCTGAGCGCTGTTCTCCACTGATAAGCCCTCCGAGTGCTATCTAATACCAACTGACAGCCCTGAAATCATATATATATATATATATATATACACACACATACGAGTAAGGCTGTATGTAAACATTGTGTGTGTGTGTGTGTGTGTGTGTGTGTGTGTGACAACTAAAGAGAAAGGCCGTGAATTTGAGACAGTACAGGAAGAGTATACATGGGAGGGATTGGCAGAAGAAAACGGAAAGGGGAAAATCATATTTCAAATTTCAAAAATAAAAACTCTTAAAATTAAGACTAATACATGTCCATATTTTAATGCTAAATAAAATTCAAGAATAACGAAAAAAAGCAAACCCTAAAGCTAATAAATACAGATAAAAAAAAAGCCCAACTATATATTGGTAAAATAATAAAGAACATATTAATTCAATTTTGGGTACATATTAAACAACGACAAATCAACTCCTATTTCTTATTTTCTTATTACTTCAAAACAATAAGCAGAGAGAATAAAATGGATCACTTTCAGGAGTGGAGGGCATGGAATATATTATATTCCAACTGAGAATACAATACAACTTGAGGACAACTGAACACCAAGGAGCCTTCAAGTCAGGCTACCTGGTGCTAGTACTTACATCTAATGCAATAAGCTCATGACAATTTGGATTGAAAACACCAAACCCCACAGAAGTAGGGTGCAGCCAGGTGGTGGTGGTGCACGCCTTTAATCCCAGCACTTGGGAGGCAGAGGCAGGCGGATTTCTGAGTTCGAGGCCAGCCTGGTCTACAGAGTGAGTTCCAGGACAGAAAAAAACAAATAAATTAGAAGTAGGGTGCAGGCTGGCGAGATGGCTCAGCAGTTGAGCACTGATTGCTCTTCCGAAGGTCCTGAGTTCAAATCCCAGCAACCACATGGTGGCTCAAAACCATCTGTAATGGGATCTGTTGCCCTCTTCTGAGGTGTCTGAAGAGAGCTACAGTGTACTTACATAAAATAAATAAATCTTAAAAAAAAAAAATGTAGAGTGCACCCCCAATATATCTCTCTTCAGGCTACTGAAAGGGCTAGAGACAAGAGCCCTGGTCTCTATCTGTAAGGCAGGCCTCAGGAGCTCTGGGCGACCACTATGTGGGACTGGGAAGCACGTGGTCAGCTTAGCTAGTTAACAGTCAGGAGATCTGGGCGACCACAATGTGGGACCGGGAAGCACGTGGTCAGCTTAGCTAGTTAACAGTCAGGAGATCTGGGCGACCACGATGTGGGACCGGGGAAGCATGTGGTGAGTGAGCTTAGCTAGCTAGTTAACAGAGCTGAAAGACTAGAGAAACAGGACTAACTTTAAGGTCTGAATCATGCAAACAAAAATGCTGTGAAGGATGCGGGCATGCCATGGACAAGACTTTGAGCTTAATCTTGTCGATCCTTGCAGGGATGACAGATAGTATCGTGGCCCTCAAAGGGTGACATCATATTGCTCAAGTAGCTAGGGTGCTATGTCATGTTCTCTCAACATTTAAATGGCACAACAAGGAAAGCTACCATACAGTCAACTTTCCTCATGAAGACACGGAATGATCATGGAAAGGGGAATCAGGGCCACCAAAGATACCAAAAGCCCAAACACAAAACACGTCACACGTGCTCACAGAGCCTGCGTCAGCCACTGCCCTACATTACGTAAGGGTGGATTCCAAAGAGTAAGACTTCTGAAGCCTCTGTCCTTTGTCCTAGGTGTTCATAGATGTATGCACTGACAGAAACTTAACAAGTTCTACACTTCAAATACAAGATGGTAGGAAAATGTTAGCAATTAGTGAATATGAGAAATTATAGGCCCACCATAAGCAAAGAAATTTAAATATTGAGATGCTATTTTTCATATCAGAATATAAAAATGAGCGACATTTTCTTTTGTATGCAGGCCAACAACCAAGTGTGACTGGGGGCATCCATGACAGGTGTGTGGAGATCAGAAGGCAGCTTTCAGGAGTTTGGTCTCTCCTGCAACCGTGTAAACTCTGAGGACAGACCTCAGGCCAGCATGGATGGCACAAGTCCCTTCACCTGCTGACCTGTCTTGCCAGCCCAAACAGGTTTTTACAGGAAGCACCCACTGACTCAGCCTACGCTATAAAACAAGACAATCCTTAATCAATCACAAATATTAGTGTGATGGTTTGTATATGCACGGGCCAGGGAGTGGCACTATTAGAAGGTGTGGCCCTGTTGGAGTAGGTGTGTCACTGTGGGTGTGGCTTTAAGACCCTCATCCTAGCTATATCGAAGCCAGCACTCTGCTGGCAGCCTTTAGATGAAGAGGTAGAACTCTCAGCTCCTCCTGCACCATGCCAGCTTGGATGCTGCCATGCTTCCCACCTGGATGATAATGGACTGAACCTCTGAACCTGTAAGCCAGCCCCAATGAAATGCTGTCCTTTATAAGAGTTGCATTGGTCATGGTGTCTGTTCACAGTAAAACTCTACCTAAGACACTCAACTGAGGATCAATCGCAGTGTCTTCCTCAGTTTCACTTCACTGCTGAGCAAAGCCATCTCTCTGCACTCCACTACATAGGCCTGTGCTAGAGTCAGCTTTGCCACATGCCTTTGTGTTATTACTGTCTTCAGACACACCAGAAGAGGGCACTGGATCCCATTACAGATGGTTGTGAGCCACCATGTGGTTGCTGGGACTTCAACTCAGGTCCTCTGGAAGCCTAGCTGGTGCTCTTAACCACTGAGTCATCTCTCCAGCCCATGCCATATGCCTTCGACAATGCCTCTCCCATCAGCTCTTTCCTTAGCACTTGCCATCTTACTGTGCCCTCCCCACACCCAGAATCTAGGTCTCAGGAGGGAAGGCCTGGCTTTGCTGGCTGTCATGTCCTATGTGACCAGACCAGCTCTGCAGGAGGCACAGTGCTTTTCTCTTCAGCTGCACCACACCACTCCTTTATTGAAGCAGGGTCTATTAGGTAGCCCTGGGTGGGTGTGCCTGGAACTCATCACGTAGCCCAGGATATGCTTGGACTCAGGAGATTGAGGCCCCTGCATTTCCAGGCGTAAGGCTTATCATTGTCTGCTCTCAGCCAGCTTTCCCATGGGGCCTGACTGAAGGAAGCAGAGCCACCAGCATGGCTCTCAAGAGCAGTATTTCTAGGTTTGCTGAAGCACAGCAGCTGTAAGCAGATGCCGGAGCACTGCAGAAGAGGCTCAGGGTTACAGGCAAGGCTTCCACTCACAAGATGGAGTCCTGGTCCTAGTTCATCAGAACCCCATGACTTGGGCAGAGTCCACTTTATGAAGTTCTCTGTTGACCTGAGGATGTGGCTCAGTTAATAGAAAGATGCTTAATATGTACCAAGTCCTGGATTCCATCCCCAATACCATATAAAACCAGGCATGATGGATGCATGTAATTTTCAGGCCAGCCTGGGATACAGGAAGTCATTTCAAAACACAAACGACATGGTGTTCTTTGTCACGGTCATCTTGACTGTAAAAATGGAGGCAGAAATACCTGTCTCTCACTGAATCTATGAAAAATGATAATCAGGCTGTGGTTTAAATAGGTTTAGCCCCCTACAGACCCATGTTTGAATGCTTGGCCCATCTCAGGGAGTGGCACTACTAGGAAGTGTGGCCTTGTTTGAGGGAAGTGTCACTGTGAGGGCAGGCTTTGAGATCTAGTGCTCAAGCTCCAAATGTGTGGCATAGTCTCCTTCTGCTGCCTTTGGGTCGATGTAGACCTCTGAGCTCCTGCTCAGAACTATGTCAGCACCTTGCTTACTGTAAGCCTGCCCCATTGCAGTGGTGACACACACCTTTAATCCCAGCACTTGGGAGGCAGAGGCAGGCAGATTTCTGAGTTCGAGGCCAGCCTGGTCTACAGAGTGAGTTCCAGGACAGCCAGGGCTACACAGAGAAACCCTGTCTGGAAAAACAAAAAACAAAAACAAAAACAAAAAAATAAATAAAAGCATACACTTAAATTTAATAAAACCATGCAATTAAAATTACAAGTCAACACTGAAAATTTCAAAAGTGAAAAAAGGGGTTGGGGATCTAGCTCAGTGATAGAGCACTTGCCTAGCAAGCGCAAAGCCCTGGGTTCGGTCCTCAGCTCTGTGGAAAAATAAAATAACAACAACAACAAAAAACAAACAAACAAAAAAACCCCATGGTAACTGGCAGAAGTGAAAATAATTAGCCACATGAGGGGGGAGAAACACTTTATGTTAAAAACATATTTAGTTCAAAAGCCTTTAAGTAGATGAGAAATATAAATTATTCCACATGACAAAGGATATACCATTTATAAACAGCTCTTAAGAGTAAGAAAAAGAGCTAGGTGGTGCATGCCTTTAGTTCCAGCACTTGGCAGGCAGAGGCAGGGGAATCTCTTTTGAGTTCAAGGCCAGCCTGGTCTACGAAGCAAGTTCCAGGATAGTCAGGGCTACTAACTCGAAAACTTAAAACTTGGTTTTAAGTAAATAAATATACAAATAAAGCCCATGTTTATTAACAGATATTAAGCTAGACCAGTCAATCCACGTTCTGGAGCTCCCAGGGCTCCTTGCCACGTCTCATTCCACATGTAAAACTTCCACGAAGAGAGCCACAGGAAGGCAGCATGTGCGCTGGATGGAGCTGACAGCGCTGACTTCCGGGGACACGCAAGGGAATGGCTCTACTCTACCAGACACTGCTAGGGACCTTTATAAAGCTTCAGGGTGGCAATTAACACTAAATAAAATGGTCCTTCCCAGCTTGGAGCCTGAGCATTTTCCCAGCTCAATCACACAATCAGATCTACACAACCAAACAGAAAGGCGGCAAGCCCCACACTGGAACCCAAATGCTCACAGGCAAGGCCCTACCTTCTTTGTCCCAACACAACAGGGAATTGTCATGTAGCCGCGTGGCTACGAAGCTTGCCCAATCCAGGTCCCAGTCCTAGCACCACAAATCTCTAATCACCTAAAGCAGAACTGATCACACAACACTAGTTAACGAGAGTAAGCAGAAATGTCTATTTTCAGTTAGGGTGTGGCGGTGCACACACTGAGTCCCAGCAAAGAAGCAGGCTGAGCTCAAGGAAAGCCTAATTTACACAGTAAGTTCCAAGACAGCAGGCCTATATAGAGAGAACCTATCTCTCCCTGACCACCCCTACCCAAAACAAACAACACCAGAAAGGACAGAAGGTTCTACAACAGTAGGGTGGAGAAGTTAGGCAAGGTCACTTTCCCTTAACCTGGCTGCGCAAAGACCCAGGAGGACTGTGTTCTGCAGGCAGGAGCCTGGCAGCAGCTCTAGGACGATGGCCCAAGCTCCACACATTGCTCCACACATGTGCCTAGGCTCTGGTCTTACAGGACAATCCACTCCTTTGGTGCCATACCATGGCTGTATTATAGGGGAGCCCTTGAGAAGCTCCTCTGCCTGCACAGGTGAACACTTCCTTTCTTGTACCGCTCAGTCCTGACTACGTGTCGCTATGGCTGAGTGACTCAAACATAGATCTAGAAGTCCATCCAAGTCAGCCTATCATCAGAACTCCCAATCAGACCTGCCTCACTCAGAAGACCAAGCTACGGCAGCCTCCTAACAACACCTTTGCCTGAAAAGTAGCAGAGTTGTCAGGGCTGCAGTCAGCACAGCCAAGTTTACCCAGGTCAGATGGGGCTGCGGATACAAAACTCTAACCAATCAGACAATTCAACTACTTACAGAGAGGCCGGAGCAGGAGGTAGAATTATATTCAGTAAAAAAGGTGAGAATAGAAATAATTAAGAACAGACACCTCTAAGTTACCTGCAGCAGCCAGCAGGAGAGCCCCTGACACTAAGCACCTTTGTCTGCTTTTCAAACAAGTACATGCAGGCAGGTGAGATGGCTTGGTGGGTCTGAGCTCTTGCCACTAGGCATGAGGACCCAATTCAACCCCTGGAACCTACCCGGGGAAGGACAGAGCTAACTTCTAAATTGGTCTCTGACATATACACTCACATGCACACACAGTGTATGTTCACCTTAGGCCATATGAAGTATTTGAATATCTGCTAGGTATGTGACCATCTACACACATTCACCTGCCACACAGTCCCACTCACCCTAATATCTAAATATAATTCCATGTCTTACACCACACAGACCAAAATACGTATGATTAGCCAGCTGGGCATGATGGCACAAGACCAGCGGTCCAGTCACTGTGGAGGCTGAGGCGGGAAGATCACCACTCAAAACCCTTTAAACCGAGTGTGATCGAGGTACAGACCTTCAATCCCAGCACTCCAGGGGCAGAGGCAGGCAGATCAGGGCTATGTGGAGAAATACGCAAAATAAAATAAAGTAAGAGAGGGGGAAAATACCCTTTAAGTGTGATTAATAAAACCATTTCCTCCTCCCATCAGAAAATATAAAACATTCCCATGGCTTCCCCAAGGAGTGCTGAGATTCCAGCTGCTGCTAGGATGGCTCTGCGGTTTCTGTTAGCCATCAATGGAGGATTAAAACCTAGTTCTAGCCAGTCCCTAAATGGATAGACAACCATCCCTACAACCTGAGCACTCTCACACGTGCCCACACCTCGCTCAAGTGCATGTTTACAAAAAACACCACAATAAAAAATGGAGAAGAGGTGAAGTCATTTATCACTCCGGTCCTTCCTCCCCAAACATCAGGGAGCCTCCAAAAGCAACACACCCACCCCACCCCAATCTGGTACTGCCATTCAGCAGGGTGACGGAAGACCTCTAATGTGCGGTATAGCAGTGCACATTACACAACACAAAATATCGAATAAATGAAAAACCGCAGAAAACAATTCCTCTGACATAGAGTCCTGGGCGGAGAACTTTGTAAGCCGACCCCGAGCAACCTCTGCAACTAAAGGTTAGTACAAGGTCCTTCTTAACACTGCGAGCCTGCAGTGATGGCACATGCCCCTTAATCCCAGGTTTCTCAGAGTCAAAGACAAGAGGATCTCCGGAGTTCAAGGCCGGCCTGGTCTACATAGTGAGTTCCAGGTCAGCCAAGACTATCTCAAAAAACAAAGAGGGGGTGGTGGCGGTGGCAGCTTGAAGAAGCCTCTACCCAACGCTACCCGGCGCTGTTCCTATCAGGCTGTGCCCTGATAGGAACGAACACACACACACACACACACACACACACACACACACAGCACCACTAAACCACTATCACACAGCACAATCGGGCAAGTGTGGCACTAGGCCCCCCCAAGCCAGAATAACCCAACCAGCACCAGCAAATTGTCTCTCCACACTACCCCGGCATTACTGCCCGCAGTGCATATAACGTAGTCAGCCCGGCACACCGAGAGGCCAGCGACGCCACTGCGCCTCGCAGACTTCGGAAAGCCGACTAACCAGGCTCGAGGAAGACTCCTGGCCGCGCCCCCCACCCCTCCTACCCGAACGAGCAAGGGTAAACAGGGAAAAATTCATTCAACAATGTCCCGATGGCGTAGCGCGCGGAAGGACGTCGGAGGCAAGTTGAAGAAGACGCTGCTGCGGGACAAGGGAGGGAGAGCAGAGTTCACGGACTGCCGGATAATGATTAGCAGCTCCGGCCCACACTTGGGGCCTCCTCGATGGAGCTGCGGAGTGCAGACCACGACGGCACGGGCAGGCTCCGGGTCTTCGCAGCAGATCTAGCCTGGGGACCCAGCTCCTTTCCACAAGGAGAAGCCATGTGGCGTGGCATGGAGGGGTGGGGTTGGGGTTGGGGGGTAGGGCGGGGAGCAGCCTGAAACCCCGTGCGCGTCCGAGGCGCGCAACCCCGGGCAGAAGGAGAAGGAGGAGGAGGAGGAGGAGGTCGACGAGGAGACGCAAAGGGCGGGATGCTGGGGTACGAGAAGACTCACTTCCTTTGGGCTTTGTCCTTCTTGGCCTTGGTCCTTTTCTTTCGGGCCTGGAGCGCGAGC
>JADRCD010222495.1:5063-26356 GCA_019843815.1 Montemys delectorum | reverse complement strand
AGGCGGGGAGCGGCGCGAGGACGCCGGGCGACGGGGCCTGAGCGCGGGGCCCGCTGCTCGGGGCGCACGGCGGCTGCCCGGCCCGGCGCGCCCGCCCGCCCGCCCGCAGAGGCTCGGGCCGGCCATGAGGCCTCGGCGCCCCGGCCTGGGGGCTGCGTGCGGAGCGAGGGGCGGGGACGGCGGGCGCCCGGGGACGCCGCAGCCGAGGGGCGAGCGGCGAGGGGGGGACGCCGCTTCAGGGGGCCGCGACCGGCAGCTGGAGCGGCGCCCGGCGCCCACTCGGGGACTGCCGTGGCTCCTCGTGGCGGAGGCCGCTCCGCCACTCACCTTTCCGCTCCATGGCGAGACCGGTAACCGCCAAGCGCCTGCGCACTCGAGTGACGCCGACTCCGGGCTCCCGCCGCGGCCCAAATCCCAGCTCTCCCTCCCGGGCGCGCGCCGGCCCCGCCTCCGGGCCCGCCCCGGCCACGCCCCCGCGCGGCGGCGCGCGCCTGCGCAGTGGACGCGGAGCCTACCACCTGCGAGGGGCCGGGGAACTCCTGGAAGGGAAGCTGGTTTTAGTGTGTGCTTCCCCCGCCCCCTTCCTCCCCGCCTCCCCTCCGCCGTAAAGCGCACTGGCTGCAGAAGTTCTAACCTCCGGAGGAAGGGCAGGGCCCCCCCCCCCTTCCCCCCCCCCTCCCCCGACAGCAGTCGGGGTTTGTCTCAGTTTCCCGGCCTGCAAAAAACGGCTTAACCCAAACGTATCCCGTGAGCTGTTGTAAGGGCCAATTAAGACACTAAAGAAAATGGGGAAATTACAATTCTATGTGGATGCACACAGAACAAAGGCTGGAGGGAGGAAACAGTGTGCCTAGGTCGTCTTTCAAAGATTAAAACCAGGGCGGGCAGTGGTGGCACACGCCTTTAATCCCAGCACTTGGGAGGCAGAGGCAGGTGGATTTCTGAGCTCGAGGCCAGCCTGGTCTGCAGAGTGAGTTCCAGGACAGCCAGGGGGTATGCAGAGAAACCCTGTCTCGAAATACCAAATAATAATAATAAAAATAAAATCTGGGCCAGGAGCCCATGCCTTTAATCCCAACACTCCAGAAGCAGGTGCATCTCTATGAGTCCCAGGCCAGCCAGGGCTAGATAATAAGACCCTGACTCAAAATAAATCAGTAAGAACTGGGCCAGAAGACAGCTCAGCAGGTTAAGGTGCCTACCTCCAAGCTTGAGGACATGAGTTCAAACCCGAGTTGAGAGGGCCAATTCCCACAGGTCGTCCTCTGACCTGCAACAACTCCTCCCCCATAAGTAAATAAAACAATTTTTTAAAATAAATAAATAAAATCAGCTGGGCGGTGGTGGCACGCACCTTTAATCCCAGCCCTTGGGAGGCAGAGGCAGGCAGATTTCTGAGTTCGAGGCCAGCCTGGCCTACAGAGTGAGTTCCAGGACAGCCAGGGCTATATAGAGAAACCCTGTCTCAAAAAAACCAAAAGAAAAAAAAAAAAAGAAAGAATAAGAAATAAATAAAATTGAATACTTCAAAAAGGGAATTTGAAAGCTTTACAGGAAGGGAGGAGGTGAGTGGGAATTCATTCTGTTTTCTCCTTGAACCACTTACCTGCACACGGTAGGACTTACAGGGTGTTTCCATACTGTCAAGTGTGTGATCTTATTAGATGCTGATGTCACTTTCAGGCCAAGGCAGTTATTATCCCCATTATGGAAAGATGAGAACTTGGAGAGGATTGTGTACTCAGAATCTCGGTGTCCCAACCTGGTGATTCAGGCATCAAAACCCTTATAGTAAAGTAGAATCAGCAGGTATTTCTATGATGGATGGGGGAGGAACATGAGGCCCTCTAGACCCCAATATTTCTTCCAAAGCATAGGTTGTGGATGCTGCTACGAGATTTACTAAGAGGCACTGAAATTCGAATTGCGTATGCTTCACACCTGTTTCAGAACAGCCTCCTCTTGATCTTTTTTGAGCATGATTCTTTTTGAGCTAGGCTCTGTTGTGAAGCTAAGTCATGCGTGTTTTAAAGGTCAGACTGTGTCCTGAGAAACATGACACCAGGTGATATCCTTGTGCCAGCATCAGAGAGGGTGCTTGCCCAGGGTATGGCTACAAAGTCACTGGGTAAACCAGATGCTGGTGTCGCAGCCAGTAATCTGGAAGCTGAGGCAAGCCTCAAGCCACCCCGGGCTATAGAGTGAGTTCCAAGCCAGTCTGGGCTACAAAGTGAGGCCGTGTTTCCTAGCGAACAGGCGTTAGAGGGATGGCAGAGTGGTGAAGGGTGCATTATTCCTGCAGAGGCCTGGAGTTGGCTTCTCAGCACCCACTTCTTGGGGTTCACGGTAATGTGTAACTCCAGCTCCAGGGGACCCGAGAGACACCTGACTTGTGTAGGCAACTGTACTCCCTTTCACACACCCACAAGTGTATAGACATAAAAATAAATCTTGTTTGTTGTTGTTTTTCAAAAGCCCTGGCTGTCCTGGAACTCACTCTGTAGACCAGGCTGGCCTTGAACTCAGAAATCTGCCTGCCTCTGCCTCCCAAGTGCAGGGATTAAAGGCGTGCGCCACCACCGCCCAGCTTCACCAAAGCCTTTTCAAGTGGCATGCATATGTCTGTATTCCAGCTGCCTGGGGTAGGGGCTCAAAAACCCAGCTCTACAAGCGGGGGGGAGGGGGGGCACTGGAGAGTCAATCAGTGGTTAAGAGCACTGACTGCTCTTCCAGAAGTCCTGAGTTCAATTCCCAGCAACCATATGATGGCTCACAATCATCTGTAATGGGATCTGATGTCCTCTTCTGGTGTGTCTGAAGACAGCTACAGTGTACTCATATACATTAAATGAATAAATCTTAAAAAAAAACAAAAAACAAAAAAAAACAAAAAAGAAGTAGGACTCAGGCTGGGGAGTTGACTGAGTGGGTAAAGTTCTTGCCTGGCATTTGGATCCCCAGAACCCGTATAACTGCTGGGTAGGCAAGGTGGCGTGCTAGAGACAAAGGATCTTGGAGCAAGCTGGCTAGCTAGATGAGCTGGCAAGCTCCTGGTTCCATGAGAGACCCTACCTCAGTCATGTAGAGAACGACTAAGGAAGATGCCCAGTGGAAACCTCAGGCCTTCGCAGGCCCAGGCACACAGACACATGCAGCACACACAACTGCGCTGGCACACACGGGAACACATATACACGTACACCTACCATACTCATATTTACATGCAAAAAGGAAGGGTGGGTGATGGAGGGAAGGAGAGGAGACAGGCAAGTAATCAATCGGTTGGGAAAGGAGGCTGAGCACACAGGAGCACAGACCGACCCTGGGGCCCAGGCACAACCTCCTTAGCGAAGCAGACAAATCAGTCCGGGCAGGGAGGAGGCCACCACGTTTGATGTGGGTGTTGGGAAATGTGTAGGGTTTTCATAGGTGGGGAGGGAGATGTCAAGCATTCCTGAAAGAAAAATCAATTGAGCAAAAGGACCCAGGCTGGAAAACTTGTGGGTGGAGACTGGGGCTAGAGTGACTGCGGATATGAAATAGGCAGGGGTGGAAAGGTGGCTTTGCTAAATTGGAGATTCAGATCACAGCACCTGCTGGGCAGAACCTGAATGATAGCATTTCTGGGTTTATTGTGAAAGAGGCCAGCACTCGTTAGCCAAAGGAAACTGCCTTCTACTTTAAATTTGGGACTCAACGAGTTATAGGATCAGATAGAGTCTGAGACTGTGCTAGACCAGGGAACCGGCCCAGGTGGGGGTGAGGGGGCGGACGGGGGCAATGAAATTCTGAGTGAATGTATATTGTTGACATGGGTCCAGCCATATCAAGGGTCTTGATGTCTCTGACACATGGAAACAGCAAAGCCTTCCCCAGATGAGGATCAGAGGGATGGCAAAGGCGTGCGTGTGCGTGTGTGTGTGTGTGTGTGTGTGTGTGTGCACACACACACACACACACACACACGCACACACACAATCCAAGTGTTTACTATAGCTACCTCAGCAAGGAAGTAAGCAGCTTGCTGTGGCTCAGCCCTCCTCTGGTCATACATGTGTTTACTAAGGACTGACTGGTGTCTGTAACAGCAGGAAGCCATGAGGTAGCATCACCTTGGGGCCCCAGCTTCCTCAGGCCCCAGTGTTTATACCCTGAGACTCCCTTACAGAGATCTCTCCTGAGACTAGCTAACTAACCCTGGTTGCTGTACAAAATAAGCACTCTTTGTTTTCAGTTGCATAGTAGAGAGATGCCTTCCACCCTAGTGAATACAAACCCGTCTGACCCACCCTAGGTTTTCCTTGTGCGGGGTGCCTGTCATTTCTTCATTGCTAAATCACCCCATCAGGTTTCCAGGATCAAGCCAACCCCTGGAGTGGGTGGCTACAATGACGACCAGGGGGCTGGAGAGACGGCGGCTCAGAGGTTAAAGACCCTTGCTGCTTTTACAGAGAACCGGACTTTGGTTCCCAGCATCCTGTAGGGCAGCGCACACCGCCAGTTCCAGGAGCTGACCCCTGGTCTCCTCATGCACAGGCACACGCCAAGGGTTTGCTGCCCATGCAGTGCCCTCTGTCACCTCTTGTCACCCACTGATTCCTGCTGACCACTTCTTCAGCAAGGACAACACAGTTCAGAATCTCTGAATTTCTTCCAGTACCCATGTAAAAGTCACTGGACTGATTTCTCAGAATTGGTCATCTGCACACACACACACACACACACACACACACCCCACACACACACTCGTGCACACGCACACACACCGATGTCTGTTTTTCCCTATGCCCTCAGCATAATTAGGGTCTTGTATCTGTGTCTCCAGACTTTTTCTGAGATTTTTATGAATGTTCATGTTAAGTTTCATCTTCTATCATCTTCATCTCCTATCCTAAATAAAACTAGTTCCAGTTCTGTTTTTTTTTTTTTTTTTTACTTTTCTTTTCGAGACAGGGTTTCTCTGTGTAGCCCTGGATGTCCTAGAACTCACTCTGTAGACCACGCTGGCCTTGAACTCAGAAATCCGCCTGCCTCTGCCTCCCAAGTGCTGGGATTAAAGGCATGCGCCATCACCCATCTGATTTCTGCTTCTTAATTTTTATATGTAAACCACCCTACCTTCCTGTTCTCTTCACCACCAGTTTAGAAAGGTCACCTTTTCTGGACTTGACCTTTCTGGAAATTATTCAATAGTAGTAGCTATTGGGGCTGAGGATGTGTCTCCGTGGATAAAGAGCCCAGCAAGCAGGATGACCTGAGTTACATAGAACTGAGGTGGTATCTGCCTGTAAGCCCAGCCCTGGGGAGGGAGTGACAAGAAGACCTGACGTTCAAGGTTATCCTTGGCCACATAGCCATTCAAGGCTAGCCTGTGCTACTTAAAACCCTTTCTCAAAGAGTGTTGGCTCTTTCTTTCTTTATGCATTCCTTCTTAGGGACACGTGCTTCCTCCCCCTTTTTCTGCAAGTCATTTTAAAAGTGGAATTATTCAGACAGCAAAAGCCATCATATTTTTGGCTGCTCATGGGCGGTGTCAGAATTTAATTTCCGAAAAACATCCCATTCCTCTTGAAGTAACATGCTTGCAAAGACTCCTCTTGTAGTCTTCCCCCAACGGTGCTGAGGCAGTTTCTAAATCTGATCACTTAAACCTGAAGGCACACGTGTCCTCAAGTCTAACAGTCTCTGTCCTTTTCCTTGTTCCTGATAGGGCTATGAAGCCCAGGCTATCTGTCCTCAAACTCCCTGCAACCCTTCTGCCTCTGCTTCCCTGATTCAGAGCTGAGGTTAAAGGCAAGAGCCATCATGCCTGGGTTGCATTCTTTTATCTTGAAGTTGACAAAATATTATACTAAATACAAACTAAATCCAAAGTGGTGAGTCCCCTACGGTGTCCCTCCATCCTACTGGATGACATGAGCAACAAAGAAACCGAAGCTATCCCAAGATGCTTTGCGCTGACAGGAAAGTCTCACCAAGCAGACCAGAGGTCCCTAAAGGAAACTTTTCTGGCCTTTGTGATGGTTTTGTGAACATAAGGTTAACAGAAGATAAATAAATCAATGGAGGGATGGAGGTGTGGACCAGGTTAAGAAAAGCCAACCAGAGTTGCTGAGGTGGAGAGGGCCGAGTATCAACTTGAGTTTTCACCCCACCCAGACCTAGAGGGACCTGGGGAAGAGCCATCTCTAGAACCCAGAGAAAGCCTGTGTCAGCCTGCTGGAGCCACTAGAGTAAGCCAAGGCTATCGTGTCCACAGCAGAGGCTGTTCCGGAAGCTACCAGCATGGGATGCTCCCTCCGAAGCAGGTGCTGACAGGGTTGGGTCCTCTGGAGATTCCTCCTAGGAAGCAGGTTCTGTCAGCTCCTTTCCTCCCCTTGGAGGTGAGCATGTCCTCCTCTGTCTCAATCCAGTACAAGGCTGTAATAGTAAGAGAGGGCCCCTGATACAAAAAGATATTCTAAAGACACACTGTTTTTTTTTTTTAAAGATTTATTTATTTATTATATGTAAGCACACTATAGCAATCTTCAGACACTCCAAAAGAGAACATTAGATCTTGTTACAGATGGTTGTGAGGCACCTTGTAGATGCTGGGATTTGAACTCAGGACCTTTGGAAGAGCAGTCAGTACTCTTAACCACTGAGCCATCTCTCCAGCCCTACACAGTGGTTTTCTCTATACAGGGTTTCTCTGTGTAGCCCTGGCTGTCCTGGAACTCACTCTGTAGACCAGGCTGGCCTCAAACTCAGAAATCCACCTGTCTCTGCCTCCCAAATGCTGGGATTAAAGGCATGTACCACCACTGCCCGGCTTTAAAGACACACTCTTGGGGGGGGTGGGATGTGGCCCAATATTTTCCCAGTGTACACAGAGCTCTGGGTTTGATCCCCATAAGCCTGGTGTGGTGGTATAGGCCTGTGATCCCAGCTCGTGGAGGCGGAGGCAGGAGGCTGGTAATTCAAGGTCACCGTCGCCTACATATTTGAGGTCAGCTCCGGCTCGGTGAAATCTTGGGAGTGGGTGTGGGTGTGTGCAGAGAGAGAACGAGAGAGATAAAGTCTTGTGCCTCTCCCTTTGCCCATCCAATACTGAAACAATAGTCCCCAAGGAATTGGAATTTTCCCAGGAATCTTAAACTGGGGGAAGGAATCGCTGGGAGCCTGGTAACAGCTCGAGGGGAATTTATCCTCCAGGAAAACATTTCCATAGGGTCCTGACCACCTTGCTGGAGAGAGTGGAGCCCAGACAGCACTGGGTCTGCGATGGGCGGGGCTCCGCTCTGACCCGGACAGCTTAGCTCTGCGGCTGTTTGTACCCCATGACCTCCATTAAACCTAAACCTCACCTCAGAGCCCCAAAGGCGGACTCGAGGGCCCCTGGGCCTCTTTGTTTCAGCGTGGCCACATTGAAGGAGCCTCTCTTTTCTGTTTCTCACTTGACTTATCTCTTTGATTGGCTGTTGAGGAATGAGTGGCTGAGTCCCGGCTTGCTGGGGCTGCCAGCGCCCGGGCTCTGCTCTGACAACTCCGGGAACGATAACCACGGTGCCCTTTGATAAGCACAGCAGGGGAGTGGACACCCGGTGGCTTCCTCCTCTCCTGCTCTTCCGTAGTGGCTCCCACTGCTGAAACCCATCTAAAGTTAGGAGGGGGTGCACCCTATCACCAGGGTGGAGAGAGCGGCGTAGGCAAGTGGAGACTAGCCGGTCAAGCCTGTCCTGGAGCTGGCTACACCCAAAGCAGCTCCTGGGTGAAGCTTTGGTGAATGGTTGGAGGCATGGAAGAGGGGAAGATGGAGGAATAAAGGCCTTGGGCGGGTGGGGCGGGAGTGGAGAAATTGGGAGAAACAGTAGGAAGGGGTGCGGAGGCTGCAGGCTGTGGTGCCCCACAGCACCTCTGGGAGGCAGCAGAGGGTGTTGCCTAGTAACCTGAGCTGACCACACCCCGCTCTTGGGGTTTTCTTGTTTGTTCTGGTTGGGCATGGTGCCTGCTAGGGAAGGACCAACGGAAGGGTTCGCTTCTCCCACAGCCTCGCTCCTGCACCGCGGGGCAGATGCTCTGGGGACCTGCTTCCTCAGTTGAGATCCTAGACTGTCGTCCTCTTTGGGCGCCACGAGCGTGGCTCGAACCGTGGGCTGACTCGGAGTCACACCTGTGTCACCTCCAATGTGGGCTGCAGACAACAGGAGGTGGACTCTGCCCTGTACTTGGTTAGCTGGCTCCAAGCCATCTTCAGTCATCTTAAACAGGGTTTCACTTAGGCATGTGTTGCAGGCTTGTCATTCCACCTAAGGTAGGAGGGCGGCCAGCCTGGGGAACTTTAAGAGACCCTTTCTCAAAATAAAAAGTGGGGGTGCGAAGGGCTGCCAATGAGGAAGCTTCTGGCCAGGTATGAGAGGTCCAAGGTTCCATCTCCAATTACAGAAGAAACGAGGCTTCACTGATGGGAGGAGTTGCCTGGTAATCTAGATGGCGGGTGTTAGAAAGGCTATCACGGGGCTGGCTGGCAAGAGGGCTCAGAGGGTAAAGGTGCTTGCTGCCGAGCCTGACGACCCAGGAACCCATACAGTGGAAGGAGAGAACCAACCGGCTCCCACAAGTTGTTCTCTGAGCCCCACACACTGTGGTTGGTGTGTGTTGGATCTCCTGGAACTAGAGTTATAGACAGCTGTGAGCTGCCATGTGGGTACTTGGAATCTTCTTCTAGAAGAGCCAGAATTCATTTATGGACTGGAGAGATGGCTTAGCAGTTAAGAACACTGTCTGCTCTTCTGAAGATCCTGAGTTCAAATCCCAGCAACGATATAGTGACTCACAACCATCCCTAATGAGATCTGACGCCCTCTTCTGGGGTGTTTGAAACAGCTACAGTGTACTTACATATAATAATAAATAAATCTTTTTTTAAAAAAAATAATTTATTAAATACAGGGTTTTTTTCCAAGTGTGCACCTTTAGACTCAACACTTTTTGTTGTTGTTTTGTTTGTTTGTTTGTTTTTTGTTCTTTTCTCTTTTGAGACAGGGTTTCTCTGTGTAGCCCTGGCTGTCCTGGAACTCACTCTGTAGACCAGGCTGGCCTCGAACTCAGAAATCTGCCTGCCTCTGCCTCCCAAGAGCTGGGGTTAAAGGTGTGTGCCACCACCGCCCAGCTAGACTCAACACTTTTTTGAGGCAGATTCAGGCAGTGGATCTCCAGGAGGTCCAGGCTGGCCGGCCTACAGTGAGACACACACACCCCCTTAAGGAAACAAGTGGATAAATAATATATTAAAATAGAAGCTAAAATAGAAGCCTTTCTTGCCTTAATTCCAAGAATGAATGCACATTCTAGATGAATTACAAACATCAACGAGTGCAATTGGCAGGCACAGCTCTGTGTTAATGCCGAGTGTGTCCAAGGGGCCATGCTGACCTGAATGATGAAATTGAAGAGCTGTTCTCTCCAGTGTTCTGAGAAGCATGGGAAGCACCCAGACTATCCCCTCTCTGCTGGAGATGTCCCCCATTGGGCTTTAATTCCTTCAGTAGTCGCAGGGGCATGGTCAAGTCAGCTTATCACGGAGACGTCCCACATGGCGTGCGTGCGTATTTGGGCTCTGAGTTCTACCTGCTATACAATGTTGAATTTATTTTCCATACTTATTTTCAAATAATTTCTGCCATGTGTCCAACGTTTAAACTCCAGGCATTGAACTAAGGGCTGTGAGCAGCCGACAAGAAAAACATGAGGGCAGGCGGGGCGGTGACGGGCACGCCCTTAGTGCCAGCTCTTAGGAGGCGGAGGCAGGGGGAAACTCTGAGTTCATGTCTCTGGGCTCCTTAGCATCATCAGATCTCATTACAGACGGTTGTGAGCCACCATGTGGTTGCTGGGATTTGAACTCGGGACCTCTGGAAGAGCGGTCAGTGCTCTTAACCGCTGAGCCATCTCTCCAGCCCCTGTAATGTTTTTTTTGTTTTTGTTTTTAATGTTTGTATGTGTGTATATATTCAGAGGGCAGGTTGTGGGAGTCACTTGTCTTCTTCTACCATGCAGGTCCTGGGAATTGAACTCAGATCTTCAAGCTCGGCAGCAAATTTCTTTACCCTCTAAGCCATTTTGTCAGCCCCCATCCCAGTTCTTTAGGACTCTATGTGGGTAATATGCCTCAAGTCACAATCTTCTAAAACCGGTTTTAATGACCATCACCTGACAACTCCAAGAGGCCCTTGATGAATCGTGTTGCAAATCCGAGACTAGGAGCCCCAGACATGCAAACAGGATTTAGCCCAGTTACAAAAACTCACTTTCCCAATCCAGTCACCGGTCCTGTGTTCCTGCACCTGTCTTTTCCACCATCTTAGGTAAGAGGCCTTCAGTGAGCATTGGGGAGGTGGAAGGAGAGGTTGCGGGCACACTAGGGCCACACAGGTACCTGTGTACTGATTTAGGATCGGCGGAATGCTTCTGTCAGTAACATGTCTGCCTTGTAGGCAGAAGGGTCTATGTTGAATCCCATCTTCGATGTCTGCTCTTCCAGGAGACCTGGGTTTGATTCCTGGCACCCATGCCTCCACTCACAACCATCTAGAACTCTAATTGCAGGGAATCCAATGCCCTCTCCTGATCTCTACTGTTTTTAGACACATATGTGGTGCACAGACATATATGCAGCTACAAGACCCATACTCATAAAATAAGGAGAAAGAGAGAGGGGAGGGAGTGGGGAGAGAGGAGGAGGAGGATGAAAAGGAGTGGGAAGAGGATGAAGAGGAGGAAGAAGAGGAGGAGGAAGAAGAGGAGGAGGAGGAAGAAGAGGAGGAGGAGAAAGAGGAGGAGAAAGAGGAGAAGGAGAAGAAGGAGGAGGAGGAGGAGAAGAAGGAGACGGAGACACAACCCCTTCCTTCTTACCTGCCCAGAAATTTGGACTCACCTTGAACCCCTGCTGCAGCATACAGTACACAGGGGATCAGAGGGAAGACTTGGGGGGGCCAGGGGAGAACTTGGGACTGTTTGCTCCTTATTTTTTTGTTTTGTTTTGTTTTTGTTTTTTCCAGACAGGGTTTCTCTGTATAGCAACTGGCTGTTCTGGAACTCACTCTGTAGACCAGGCTGGCCTCGAACTCAGAAATCTGCCTGCCTCTGCCTCCCAAGTGCTGGGATTAAAGGTATGTGCCAGCACTGCCTGGCTCCCACTTGTTTTAAATTGTGTGTAGTGAGTGTGTGTGTGTGTGTGTGTGTGTGTGTAGTGAGTGTGTGTATGTGCATATGTCTTGTTCTATCTACCATCTTTGCTCTTTTGAGACAGGGTCTCTCATTAGCCTGAAAGTCTCAGGCAGGCTAAGAGCTGCTAGTTGGACTCAGGCATCCTCCTATCTCCTTTCCCCAGCATTGGGATCAAATGTGAGCCACCTTTTTTTTTTTTTTTTTTTTTTCAACATGGGTTCTGGGAATCAAACGTGGGTCCTTGTGCTTGTGACTGAGCCATTTCCTTAGTTCATTTGTTACAGTGCATAAAGATAACTGTAGGTTAAAGATAACGCGTAGGTATCTGTGTGTGTGTGTGTGTGTGTGTGTGTGTGTGTGTTTGTGCGCGCGCGCACACGCGCGCACGGGTGCATTTGTATACGGGGTGTGTAGAGGCCAGAAGGCAACTTTGGCTGTCATTCTGCAAGTACTATTCACTTCACTCTCACTGAGTAGGCTAGGCTGGCCAGCCAGGAAGCCCCAGAAAAGCAGCCTACTATGTCTCCTTGGGGCTGGCATGATGAGCCTGTGCACCACTCCCAGGAAGCGCTTCGCTCGCTCGCTGCCTGAGTGATCTCCCTGGTTCACTCACTCCTCACTAGTAGTAAGTGTTGCCTGGTCTCTCTATCCGCTCTATCTTCAATTCCAGGGATAGTACCTAGCACACAGTAGGGTTCAGTCCGTTGAGAGAACATGACAAAAGACTGAATCTGGTGCCTTGGGTTCTGCTGTGGTTTGGCCTTTGAGGGCGAGGGAATCGTGGGCTCATGTGTTATACGCTTGTTCCCCATGGTGGTTTGAATATGTTTGGCCCATACGAAGTGGCACGATTAGGAGGTGTGGCCTTGTGGGAGGAAGTGCGTCACTGTGGGGGCGGGCTTTGAGTCGTCTATGCTCACGCTCTGCCCAGTGTGGAAGAGAGAGCCTGTAGAAATCTCGGCTCCTTGAGCACCACGCCTGCCTGCATGCCACCAGGCTTCCCACCATGATGATAACAGACTGAACCTCTGAGCCTGGAAGCCAGCCCCGATTAAATGTTGTCCTTATGAGAGTCGCCTTGGTCATGGTGTCTGTGCACAGTGTTGAATCCCAAGCAGTCCCCAAGGTAAAGATAGAGTGGCCCCTTTAAAACAGTGGTTCCCAACCTTCCTAACACTGTGTCTCTTTAATACAGTGCTTCATGCTGTGGTGACCCCAACCACAACATTATTCTTTTGCTTCATAACTTTATAACTGTAATTTTGCAACTGCTATGAATTGCAAAGTAAATATCCAGTATGAAGGGTATCTAATACGCGACCCTGTGAAAGGATCATTCAGCGCTCCCCCACCCCCAAAAGGGGTTGCGACCCACAGGTTGAAGGCCTTCCCTTTAGGAATTAGGGTAGTTTTCAAGGGATCTGAACTTCTTTACGAGTGAGTTGTTGTAAGAGCCAATCCTCCCACCGCTGTCCTCTGGCTTCTTTCTTTCTTCCTTCCGCACGAGATCCCTCTACTGTGGCCTCGAATACGGAGAGACCCTCCCCAGCCGGCAGGCCAATGAAGCCGCCCAATCTTAGGACTCTGACCCCCAGAATCACTAGCTAAGTGAATGTCTCTGGAAAATCTGCTTCAGATATTTCAGTGCAACAATGTAAAACCAATATACATATCCCACCTCCTCAGAGTGATTATTTTTAGGCAGACTCTCTGTATTAGGTAGGGTTCTCTAGAACGGAACCCATAGAGCACATGCACACACACACTCGCACACACACTTGCACACACTCCCATATGCACACACACACATGCATACACACACATGAACACATACACACTTGCACACATGCACACACACACACACATACACACTCACACACACACATGATTTATTAGATTGGCTTACTTAGCAGGCCAGGGAGGGCCAACAGTGATTGTATCTGCTGGCTGGAGCTGTTTACTCCTCGAGGACTGAAACCTTTCAGAGGTCGAAATCTGGGGCTGAAGGCCTGCAGAACTCCTAGAGTCTGTCCGTGGTGGAAGCCAAGGAAGCTGGAGTCTGGAGGCGGTGGAGGCGGCAGAGGCTGGCGGCACAGCACACAGGCTCGCCCAGGAGGTGGGAAGGGAGGCAGCAACACCTCTTGGCTTCAGGGGCTGTCCGCTGGAGGCGGCTGTGCACTGCGGGTAGGGCTCCCCTCAGTTACTCAGTTACTCTCCTCTCTGGAGAGGCCCCAGAGGCACATTTCCTAGATTCTCGCAATCAACCTTGTGTAACCAGGGTGGCCTACAACCAGCCAAGTGGTCTGGGCTGTTTCTCAACAGACCCCCACCTCCTGCTTCACCTCCCAAGAGTTAGGGTGGTCACCAGGGTGTGCCTCTTTTTTTTGTATGTTTAGGGTCACGTTGGACCTGACCTTCTAGTCACGGGATGGCCTTCAGGGTCTCCACAGCTGGAGGTGAAGTGCATGGGACAGACGTCTAACCGAGCACTTGTCTAACAAGAGAACACGTATGTTGTGAGTGTGATCAGGGGCTTGTGTGTGTGACTGTGTGTATACAAGTGCATGCGACCACACGCGTGGAAGTCTGAGGAAGGCCCTGGGTGCCTCCTCTCCTTCAATCTGGAACTTGACATGTTTTGGCTAGGCTGCTGGCCATTCTAAGGAGTGGCACCCATCTTCCTGTCTCTGTCACCCCCAACCTCCAGGCTGGGGTGACTGATAGGAGGTGGCATGCCCAGCTTTTTGCATGGGTGCTGGGGATCTGAACTCGGCCCTTGGTGCATGGAGAGCAGCTTTCTTCTCTGAGACACCTCTGTAGCCCAAGGCATCTTCCATCTGACTGTAAGAGACTCTGAGAACCCAACCATGAAGAGTTATGTTTATCGACTGGAAGTAAAATGTAAGGTTTGGGATATCTGTATGTCATGGGTCTGTAATTCTCTTCTCTGCTTAACTTACTTTTTTTTTAAAGATTTTATTTATTATATATATATGAGTACACTGTAGTCTTCAGACACACCAGAAGAGGGCGTCCCATTACAGATGGTCGTGAGCTACCATGTGGTTACTGGGATTTGAACTCAGAACCTCTGGAAGAGCAGTCAGTGCTGTTAACCACTGAGCCATCTCACCAGTCCTCGGCTTAACTTATTACGCCATTTTAAATAGAGAAACAAGAATACTTTAAATAGATTTGACTAAAACTAGAATGGCATTTCCTGGTCCACAGGTGGGCTTGTCTCTGTCAGTTTTAAACTTTTATCTATTTCTTCTCAGTGTATGTGCACGATTGCTTATCTGAATGTATAGCAGTTACACAGAGTGCCATTGGAGAGTGCATCCAATGCTCTGGGATTGGAGTTACATGCACTTGTGAGCCACCCAGTGTGGGTGCTGGGAACTGAACCCTGGTCCTCTGCGGGAGCAGTCAGTGCTCTAAACTGCTGAGCCATCTCTCCACCGGTCACACACCAGAAATCCTGGCTTCAGGTTGGCTTGGAATGCCTGTAAGAAACAGCAGCTGTAGACAGACTAGAGAGAGTCCAGTAATGTCACCATTCCTTCCTGTTGGTGCCACCGACTAATCTTGACACCAGCAGAAGGGGAGAGTAGCAGTAAAAACTCTCTGCTCAGCAGATGCCAGTGCCCCAGGCCTGCAGCCTGGCTGATCTGGATGGCGAGAACACATCCATGTCAGCTTCAACTCACCTGGGCTTCCGTTTGCTGGCTCCCTTCCGGGGTCCCTCCCATCTGACATTTCCACAGGGTGCAGGATACAGAGAAAAGCAGGTGAGATCTCAGTGTTAAGTAGAGTCCCATATTTTATTCAAGCCTCATTGCTTTGGAGAAAGGGAAACAGAGATGAGAGGAGGAACTCAGAGAGAAGCTGGCACAGTTCCTAGAGAGGACGTGCAGGGAGGCCTCCAGGGAGGCCTTCGCTGGAAACCTGTTGGAGATGCAATCTGCAGAGCCGGGAGGCAGAACCCAGAGACAGCTGTCGACCTCGAGTTACGTAGCCTGGGAGGATGGTGGGCATGAGATCCCAGAATCCAACAAGAAGGAAGTCGGCAGGTGTGGGGATTGCAGAGCCAGGACTGGTGGGTTGTACCCAGCCTAGCCCTCACGCCGAGTTGAGCAGGAAGGGTTTGCGGAGATGCCCTGCCTGCGCTAGGGAGTCACCGACCAAGTGTCCTTATTGTGTGTCTAGGGAGAGTTTGGGTGAGTATGTGGCTGTCTCTTTTCTGGGCGTGTCTGAGGTGGAACTCCAGACTGGGAGCTGGAGGAACCGAATCGATAAGCAGTGAAGTAATTCCTCCAGGGGCTGTGAGACCTTGACCTGGTCTTCGGCTGTGGCTTCCTCTCTCTCTCTGCCTCTGGCTGCACCTCTGGCTCTTCCTCCGTCTCGAGCTCTGTCTGGGCATCTGTCTCAAGCTCTGACTCTAGCTCCAGCTCAGCTTTGGCTTGGGTGTCAGAATCCAGCTCAGATCCAGGGTCCAGCTCTGACTCCCGGTCCAAGTCCAAGTCTAGGTCCAGATTGAAATCCATCCCACTGGTCTGCTCAGAGGCCAGGTCAGACTCCAGGTCATCCTTAGCAGGCTTATGGGTCTTGTCGAAGCCTGGACTTAGGTCGAACTCCAAGTCATCCTTAAGAGGCTTATGGGACTTGGTGAAGCCTGGGCTTGCAAGCTGGGAACCTTCTAGGATGGCATTCCCCATTGTAAGTCTCAGATGGCTCAGGTTGTCATTCTGTAACACACACACACATTTGGAAGGGTTAAAACCTAAGCACGTTACTTCCAAGGCAGTCAAGCCTGACAACCATGGCTTATCATTGCCTAGTCTGGTGCAGATCTGCTCTAGTCCTTTGTCATTTGCTCTTCTTTGGGTTCGGTCAAACCCTACCTTCTGCTCTCTCTGGCCTTTCTAGCTAGACTGGGTTTTACAAGACATCTTGTCTTTTTGATCTCATTTGCCAGCCCCCGACACAATCCTGACATCTAGGGCCCTGTAAGGCTTGGGAGTGTAGCCTGGCCTCTCTGCCTGCACTAACTAGCCTCTCTCCAGCTGTGGCGCCCGCTCTCGATCCTAGCCTTACTGAGACCAGGAACTGCCTGACTACACTCATCTCTCTTGAGCTGTTCCTTTTGCCTCCCTCATTCATCTCCATCTTGTCCATATGCGTGCGTGTGTTCTTCATTCTAGATGCAGATCAAAGCTGGCCAGCCAGGCTCCCAGCTCCCTCTGTGAACCAACCGCCCCCTTGCGTAGAAACCTACCCCTAGCTACACTCTAAGCTCCTTGATGTAGCACATAGCCTGGATCTAGATGTCCCCAGTATCAGGTAGGTCAGAGTCTGTCACCTAGCAGCTGCCCCCCAGACATGCACTCCTAGCAGCAGGAACAGTTTGCAGTGTCCCTTTGCTTCCCCTTCTCAAATCTCTGTCCTTCTCCCTTCCTGTTATTTTTCAGCGTCTTCTGCTGCCTCCTCTGCTGGCTTTTTAAACATCACAAGCAATGATCTTGGGCTCTTTTCCTTTCCACCTATACTTTCCCCGTAGGTCATTCTATATAGGTCCCTAATTCTGTTGCCATCTTTATGGCAATGAGTCTCAGGCTCCAGAGCTTCCTGGATGTGCAGGTCCATTGATCCTTCCACCGCCTAAAATCCATCTGGATGCTTGTGGGAACTTGAGCTTAATACAAAGTAAAACTCCCTCTTCCTCTAGTCTCTTCCTCAACTCTCTGGCTTGGGGAGGGCACTCTCTCCTTCTTTTTCTTTTTTCTTTTTCGAGACAGGGTTTCTCTGTGTAGCTCTGGCTGTCCTGGAACTCACTCTGTAGACCAGGCTGGCCTCTGCCTCCCAAGTGCTGGGATTAAAGGCGTGTGCCACCACCGCCCGGCTTTTTCATGACAGATGGTTGTGAGCCACCATGGGGTTGCTGGGAATTGAACTCAGGACCTCTGGAAGAGCAGCCAGTGCTCTTAACCACTGAGCCATCTCTCCAGCCCCGGGGAGAGCACTTTCAATGCCAACTCTTAATGTAAGTCTTGAAAGGAATGTCAGGTAAGCAGCAGCGTGCTTGTTAGAGAGCCCTGGCTATATGTCCACTGGAAGTCACAGGCATGCCTGTCCTTAATGCTGGCATGCCAGAGGCTTCTCCCATCAACCCAGGGACAAGGCAACACCCGTCACTCAGTCTACCTGGTCCTGGGGACTCTGACTTAAGTAACAGGAAATAATATGAAAGAAGGATTGTAACCTAGACGCGCGCCTTTAACCCCAGCGCTCCGGAGGCAGAGGCAGGCGGATTGTTGAGTTCGAGGCCAGCCTGGTCTACAGAGTGAGTTCCAGGACAGCCAGGGCTACACAGAGAAACCCTGTCTCGAAGAAAACAACAACTCCTTTGCTTGAAGACACCATAAATAACACCAGTTGAAAATCAAGGCGTGAACTGGGGCATTAGGTCCACTTTGTTCTACAGCAGTTTGACAGTCTGGTTAGAGCGATGTAAGTGCTCTCAGGGCTCCCGGGTGTGCTGAGGGTGCAGCTATTGGGAAACTATTTACAATCAGAAACTATTTACAGCCAGAAAAACCTCAAGCCTTGAATTCAGGTCAGAGCCACCCTGGATTGCTACCAACTCCAGATCTCCAGCAAGTTTACAAGTGACTTCTAGAAACAGCTCTGATCCACATCCAGAGATCACTGGGTAGCGCAGGCTTCAGTAGGCAAGGCCTGGATTTACATGGGAATTTGGTAGAGACAGATGCTCTCAACACCCACAACAGACACACTGAGCCAAACCTCAGGGGGATGGGACCCAGGGCCAGCTCTCTCTCTCTCTGAATAGCAAATTTAGGTCACTCTGATGGACATAGATGTTTGAGAACCAATGGAAGCCATTGAGCATAAGAAGGTCACTTTTGCCAGGCAGTGGTGGCGCATGCTTTTAATCCCAGCACTTGGGAGTCAGAAGGAGGCAGATTTCTGAGTTCGAGGCCAGCCTGGTCTACAGAGTGAGTTCCAGGACAGCCAGGGCTACACGGAGAAACCCTGTCTCAAAAACCAAAAACAACAACAAAAAAAGAAGGTCACCTTTGGGCAGAGACATAGTCAAGACAATTCTTAAATTTATTTTTTCCATTTATGGTGTGTATGTGTGTGTGCATGTGTGTGTGTGGTGAGTGGCGCCCTTGTGGAGGTCAGAGGACAACTTGTGGGAGTATGTCGGTTGGTTCTCTCCTTCCACCATGTCAAGTTGGGCAGTGTCGTCACATAGCCTTTATAATCCCAGCCCTCAGGAGGCAGAGGCAGGAATTTGTCTGTGAGTTCGAGGCCAGCCTGGTCTACAGAGCGAGTTCCAGGACAAGCAGGTCTACACAGAGGAACCTTGCAGGACATTTAACAACTTGCTTTCTGCTTTTGTGCATTCACTTACTGATGCGGACAGATGTGGGATAGAGTGCTGTGGAGAGTAAGATGATGTTCCTGTCCAGCTGTGGATTCCCAATGTAAAGGTGAATCCACCTTTATAACCCCTTCCTCTCATCGTCTTTGGCATGCCATGCTCTTGGGCCCTAAGGCTCCCTATGCTAGCAGTAGGCATTGATTCATTTAACCTGAATCTGCATCGAGTCTAAGTCTTTCCCAGGGGAGTCAAGCATCGCAACAGTGCCTGTACCCACTCAGGCACCTTGCCTGGCCTCAGGAGAATTCTTACTTCAGGCGGGGGTGAACCTGACCAGCCCTGAGGTTTATAGACAAGAGCAGATTACAGAGCAGACCAGAAGCACCATGTTCAGGTCTTGTTGAAAGGGAGACCTGTTCTGGAAGAACAAAGGCACATAACTTGTAACACGTCTCAGCCAAGCCAGAGAAGGAGATGGAAGGGGAGGGGCGGTGAAGAACAACTGTGTTCTGTAAGCCTGCGTTGTTCACATCTCCGAGTATTTCAAAAACACGTATTATGGTAGCATCTTTCTTGTTGTCAAAATGCAAACGGTATTAAAATCCAGTAGGTCAAAAACAAAAGAGTTGACTGTTAGACAACACTGGGTGCCTATCTGTGTTTCACTTTCCTGCAGACTCTCATCTGGGAAGCTCAAAGTCCACTTAAGTCTTTACTCGGGGCAAGGAATGATTCAAACTGCTCACATGTGTGTCTCCCTCTTTAGCATGATCGTGAGTGAATCCTTCTTTACTCACAGTGTAAATAATAGCGCAAGGCCTGGGCCAGCAGATGCGCCTTCTAGCTCATCAGACTTAGGACTCACCCCCGTCTGCTGCTTGGGGATGCTCTAAAAGTCTGCCTAGGGGAGGACTCCACATGCCTAGCAACTGGTGCGACACTAACCATAGGGCGATGTGCCTGAGGCATCTGCTGGCCTGGGGATGGGTCCTGGATGGGCCAGCCAGCCGCTCAGGTCTCTGCCGTTTACCAGCTGATTGCAGAGCATGCTTAGCAGCTCACACTCAGGCACAGGTGCAGCCCTTCTTGGACATCGTTCATCTGCAGACCGGGCACTCCCATCCCCCCCCCCTCCTCCCCAAGCCTCGAGGGGCCACCTCACCCCACCTTGTCTGACTCTGAGAAGGTTTCCTGTATCACTGTCTCCGTCTCGCCTGTGCTCAAGTCTGAGGGCTCCGAGAATTTCCTCGACAAGGCGAACAGCACGGCGTCGTGGAGGCTGAGGAAGAGCTGGGCTTTTGTGATGCCTCCATCAAAGAAATCATTCTTCTCAAACGACTTGACCACCGAGGCTACAAACCAGACCCAACACACGGGTGTCAGCGCCTGAGAGCAGAGCCCCTGGGGTTCAAGACACACACACACACACACACACACACACACACACACACACGCACGCACGCACGCACGCGCGCGAGCGTGCACACTCACAGGGTAAAAGGCAACTCACTGTGACACCCTGAAATGAGGACCAAAATGTTGGCATTGTAGAAAGCATTGCACATCTGCAGGGAGAGAGAGAGAGAGAGAGAGTGGAGTCAGAGAGCTGCATGCATGCTGGAAACGGCCACCAGCTAGCTGGGGTCTGACTCCTCAGCAGGCATTCACTTGCTGGAGCATTTGTATTTCTTCCTGCTTCTGAGTACTAGGGCTAGGGACAAGGAGACCAAGCTGGGCATCTCACAGTGAGTGGGGAGTGACAGGGAAAACTGCGTACAATTCCCAGCCGGGAGACTGTTTCCGAGATGAGAGTGTCTACATGAGGAAGTCTCGGGGTAGATGGGCAATGATGCTCTTGGGAACATTCTGGAGTGGATACCCAGAGCTGTCCTCCTTTTTGATAGTTATATTTTTACTCATGTGCATGTGTGTGAGTTTATGTATCTGCAATGTGTGCCTGGCACCCATAAAGGCTAGAGAGGGCATTAAATACCCCGGAGTTACAGACAGTTGTGAGCTGAACCTGGGTCCTCGTAAGAGAAGCCGCCAGTAGGGCTGATAAGATGGCTCAGCAGGTAAGAGCACTGACTGTTCTTCCAAAGGTCCTGAGTTCAAATCCTAGCATGGTGGCTCACAACCACCTGTAATGAGATCTGACACCCTCAAGATAGCAACAGTGTACTTATTTATAATAATAAATAAATCTTTGGGTCAGAGCGAGTGGGGTTGACCGGAGCAAGCAGGACAGACCAGACCTAGCAGATGTCCTAAATTCAATTCCCAGCAACCACATGAAGGCTCACAACCATCTGTACAGCTACAGTGTACTCACATACATAAAATAAATAAATCTTAGAGAGAGAGAGAGAGAGAGAGAGAGAAGCCACCAGTGCTCAAAACTGCTGAGCCATCTCTCCAGCCCATGTTTATTATTTTAGGGTAAGCGGAACATACTCCTCCAGCAAGGAGTGCACAGAACCACTGCAGAGGAACGAGGAAGCCTTGGCCTTTAGGACATAGATGTAGACCATGAGTCTCACAGCTGCAAGGCTGTGATCCTGGCTGGCCTCCCTCAGAGAGCCATCTGTGCAGGCCAAGTGTAAGAGCCAGAACTCAAGGTGCTTGTCTAAGAATGGGAGGCGGGGGGGGGGGGGGGGGGGGGGGGGGGGGG
>JADRCD010222494.1:0-12118 GCA_019843815.1 Montemys delectorum | reverse complement strand
AACCATGGGTCCCTCCATGTGTACTCTTTGGTTGGTAGTCCAGTCCCCGGGATCATACCATGTGTGTTCTTTTGTGACTGAGTTACCTCACTCAGGATGATATTTTCTAGCTCCATCCATTTGCCTAAGAATTTCAAGAAGTCATTGTTTTTAATAGCTGAGTAGTATCCCATTGTAAAAAATATACCACATTTTCTGTATCCATTATCTTTATGTATCACAAATTGTATTTATTACACATTTAATTTAAGAATCTTCAAAAAATAAGGTGGGACTAAGATGGCAAGCCTATAATCACAGGTATCTAGGAGCCTGAGGCTAGAGAGATGGAAGTTCAAGATTTCCTGGGATACATAATGAGCTCAAGGGTGGCCAGAGCAAGTAAGTGATACCTTATCTCATATAAAAAGTTAAAAAGAGGTGTGGACATGTACATCAGCGATTGAATGCTTGCCTAGCATGCTTGATACCCTAAATGCAATATCCAGCACTAAGAAAGAAAGAAAGAAAGAAAGAAAGAAAGAAAGAAAGAAAGAAAGAAAGAAAGAAAGAAAGAAAGAAGGAAGGAAGGAAGGAAGAGGAGGAAGGAAGGAAGAAAGAGGAGGAAGGAAGGAAGAAGAGGAAGGAAGGAAGGAGTCTACATCTATGTCTTATGTCTGCATATATGAAATACTGAAGTTTTATCTAATATTTTTCCTGAAGATTATAACAAGAACATTGAACACTAACACTAACAGGGAACATCTGCAGCTATGGGATTTGAGGAAAATCAACCCAAAGTCTCACTTATCCAGGCACATTGAATGACTTTCTTAACTCTGGCCACTTAGTGAATGTGAGGAAAAGGAAAGAAGTTGAGAAAATTTGAGATAAGACTGTTGGAAAGCAATAGGTTCTCTAGTTATTGTCATGAATTATTTTTCCCAAGAGTTTCTTTTATGGACATTGTCCTCATATAACCCAGGCCCATTACACAGGGCAGTCTATCCAAAGCAGAGCTAACTGTGGTTGGGAATTTTGCAAATATTATAAAGACTTGAGAAGCCTAAAACACATACAGAACAATGTGGAATTAACTTCTGTGAGGCAGGACCATAAAGCCTTGGACAACAATTCATATTTATTTAGAGGAACTAGGCTAAGGCAAAGCAAACAAACAAAAGAATTGACTGAGGGAGGTCCCATCCTAGTGTCCCAAAGCATATTTTGTTCCACCTCCTACTTCAGCCTTGGTAAACAGAGCTCTAAATTTTTATTTACAATGGCTACATAAATGTTAAAGGGTGACATTTCTGACTGTGGACCACCATACCCTCAAGTATGTAAAGAAAGTGTGCACACGGGACTCAATGTGTCCAAGCAGTTGCTTGAACAATTGTCTAACAGAATTTATCCCAGGAGACAGACTATGCCAAGTTACAGAGTTCTCTTCTTGGAGAATATGATTTCACTTCTGTATTCATTACAAGATAACATTGTCCTGTTTTTGTCTTCTCTGTTGTTACTATATTTACATAAAGACTTTCAGGACAAAATATTTATGTTCTACATACTCTCTAGCACTTAGCTTCCATAAACTTTGCCATAAGAGTTAGTCTTTTCTGCCACACTGCAGTTATACCAACATGTGACTTTGAGTACCATAACTGAGCTTGAAGCATGATGTATTTTTAAGGATCAAAGTATAACCAGGCATTATAAATTTTTCAGCACAGGGTATTATCCCACAGGGATACAGTGAATGAAATAATCTTTAAAAACTTGCTATGGATTTGAGTTGCAATATATGTTTTGAATCTACAACTCATACAGGATGTAAATGTTAAAGAACAAATTATTATTACCATACAAGAAAAACTTTTGGGGTGTATAACATTGTTCTCTCCTGTGCTATCATACAATGCAGAGAACTTGTAAGAAAGTGAGCCACTTGGAAGTTCAAGAAGGATGTTAGAGAGAATCTTTATTATACAGCTATGTGAGGCCAAAGTATATAACTAGTATATTATTCCATATGTGTTCTTGAGCTTTTAATTTCAAGAGCTAAGTGTTAGAATGATTTTGGCAGGGGCAAGTTGACGGTTGAAGGAAAGAAGGAAGGAAGGAAGGAAGATGTGAGGGTTGTGACTTACTAGAAGTTGATAGTAGAATTCTCATTGGGCTCTAGGAGTTTAAATTTATTACAAGTTCTTCCTCCCAGTCTCATGATTCCAGAAATAAGTTTCAGATTCAAAATATATTTTCATATGGCTAGGTTCTTCTCTGACTAGAATAATAAGTTAAAACAATCCATTTATTTTTATCTACATTCTGCTACATACCTGGTTACCTATGATCAAGTACCATGTGCCTATCTCCTCATATCTTCCTTGGTGAATCTCCTGTTTGGCTCTATCCTAGAATTCTTTCTTCTCCCAGATGTCCCACCTCCCATTTAATGCCTAAGCCATAGACCATGAGCATTTTAATTGACAAGTGATGCACCCATACAGTACAGTCTCTCTACAGCTAAGTTTTGACATTTTTTCATATTGTAGCAATTATTAGGAACTAATTTCTGAAAAGTTTTAAAAAGTTATGTTGACTGTCCATTAACTGACATTTCAGAAAATTATACACAAAGAACTTCTATTTCCTTTTGCCTAGTAAATTTACCTCTCTAAATCAGAGTGTTAAACCAGACATGTATGTCATTGATAAACACTATATTTTCTCCACTCTACATCCATTCCATTAGAAAACCTTATTGCTTTTTGTCTGAAATATATATTAAATTCCTCCATTTCACCAGTCTTACTACCTCTAATCCTAATACTTTTTTGAACGGGGAGCTGTTGGGTCTCACAGGCAGTCCAAATATCTAGAAATGACACCAAACTGGACTACAGGATGATTTCTGGAAATTAGATGGAAACCAGGATTCCTTAGAAATTTGTGAAACCAGTTTCTATCTGCCAAAAGGACTCACTTCCCTTATTTCTGACAGAAGGGACATATAGTTCCACTGACATGTACCTGTGGTTGTGTTTCAAAGCCCATGCCATCCTCCAGGCTCCTTCAGCCCCCACTGAAATGTACCTGTTACACACTCAAAGTCTACACCAGCATCCCTAGGCATCCATCCTCCTTACACCCATTTGTTCTCTTTACTACAGGAAGGATTTTCCTCTTACCCTGGCTATTCTCACTATATTCTTGCTCCATCTCCTGTTCTCCTCTTTACTCTCTCACTGTGTGCTATTCTCCATTCTCTCACAGATGCACTGGCCATGTCCAGTCTGCTTTGATTCTCTCTACTCTCTCTTATTCACAACAAAAAACCTTACCCTCAACTGTACCATGGAGATGCCATTTCAATGGTTTCCTTACTGTATCCCTTGCATACAGGAAGGTCACCCCAAAATTTTGAGCCAATTCTTCTACTAGTAAGCAATCCACAAGTATTCAATTAATGCTTATATAAATGAATGGACTTCTCCTCCAAATTAATAAAACTTAAAATGTAAGAAGTTAAGAAGGCATGTAACTTGAGGAGATGTAAATAATTCAGAAAGTGTCTTTTAGTATTTTAATAGAAATTTGTGACTTAATTTACATGTGTGAGTTCTGGTACACATGCTTCATTTAGTCTAATACATCTCTAGGTGGAAGTTACTATATGTCTTGCCCTTTGCTTTGCAAATTCCACTCCAGCGATGCCAGAAACAGAACTAAGAAGACATGGTCACCTCTGTTTCCCCTCATGTTCAGTGTAAGTCAGCTGTAACCCTGAAAGGACAATACATTCCATCTGTTTCACACCCACCTGCTCCTCCAGGACTGGTAGCATCTGTGTCCTCTGATTTCTACTCTTTAGAAAAATCAATGCCCACATCATATTGGTAACCTTTCAAAAAGCTCAAGGAGAGTGACAAGAAGGCAAAATTGCTCCCAGGGAGCTTCAATTGCTGATGAAAGTCTGATCCAATAAGACCTCCTGGCAGAAAGCACAGACATGCCAGGTCATTCCAAATGTCTGTGACAATATATCAGTACACTCTCCTACTGCATGTGTAGTAGTGACTCTTAAAACAGTTATTTACCAACCAAGTGTTGCCACGGAAACAAGGTAGAGGAACATGCTCATGAGACACATGGACTTAGCACATAGAAAGGTGTCTTCTAAATCTCATCCTACAGCCAGTAGGCTGTTCACACAGGCAGACCACACCCTTCTAGGTTTCCTATTCTTCCTCGGGACATGAGAACCCTGGAGCCACTCATTCTGGAAACATCTTATCCACCATCCTCTTATATTTGAGAAGCATAACATTCTGAGTCTAAAGGGTGGAGCCAACCATCTTCTCGAAAGGTTGGGTTTGCAATTATGTACTTGACATTCTCAAACACATTTTAATCAGAGAGAAATACAGTAAAATTCATTCATATGATGCTCTTCTATTCCTGCTTATTTAAGTTGAAGAAAATAGACATATGTACTTATATTCTCAAAGTATGCAGATGAAGAATTTGAAAATATGTTCAAGAGTTCAGACAGCTTCTTTGATTAGTGATAAGTCTGAGTTCTATGGATTTGAGTTACTCAAACTCTGATTGGTCTCTGGAGTACATCTAGAATTTAAGATACTATATGCTCTGAGAGAAAGGTGAGCTGAGATGAAAGCTTATAAAGTAATGATACTCAGGTACAGAAACTTTTTCATATCACAATAGTCACTGACAAACTTCTTATTATTGGAAGGAGAAAAAGTCATCAGACCCTAAGGAAAAAAGGTGTTGGAAATACATGTGTAGGAATTTTTTTATGTGCAAGATTCACTGAGCTCTTTTTTGTGACCATATAACCCATCCACAGAAAAATATGATTAGGTACTAAATCCACAACAGCTCAAGCTTCGGAACCTTGGAAAATTGGCTTTAGAAAAAAATTCACCTGGCAAGCTCCATGTTTCCCTTTCTCACAGGATTTTTGGAATAGGATTAGGGTCAACAGTGATTTTTAAGTCTCACAAAGCAAAAAAAAAAATCTATTTCTTGCAAAACTATCTCTGTGCAAGTTTGGTTTTCCAGCATGGATCCAGGCTGCCAAGAATGCTGGCTCCTGCTAGGTCTTCATTCGCCAAGTCAGGGATGGTCAGGGCATTCATCCAGGTGACCTGAGCCAACCCCACCCACTCAGAAACCCAAGACGAGTTTGCCTGGTAGAGCAAGGGGCCTCACTGGCTGCAGGCTGTTACTCCATGTGTCGTGACTGACACCACAACCAGCTATGTCATGAGAAAACCTTTGCCAAGCTGGATGCCAGCTAGTTGTTACTTGGATTTCTTCCTTCACTTTGCTTTCTGTAGTTAAAAACCACCATTGAAAATAAGGTTATGTAGGTAGAATTTTAAGTATGCCTAAAGAAGTTAGTACTGTGTCCTTTTATAAAAATGATAACCCTCCAGCGGTCCCTTTCATAGCATTAACCTGTGGTCATGTGAATGGGAACTCAGTCCTAGAGCCCAGCTCTTTGTAAGCAAGCCATTATGCAATCAGACAACTCTAAAGTTAAAATGAAGTTGCCACCTTCTGACTTAGGAGTAAGAGGAAAATATAGCCGGTAGAAGTTATGAGACCTTTAAGGCTTACACAGGTAGCTGGGTACGCAGCCAAGTTTACAATACTGGCTGCTCTCCCTTTCAAAATATCAAGAGTCTTCTCTGATATGTGACACAAGCAAACAGCACAACCCATAGCCTCCAAAGATCTTAGATTCATCAGCTGTGTGTGTGTGTGTGTGTGTGTGTGTGTGTGTGTGTGTGTGCATGTGTCTGTGAGAGAGAGAGACAGACAGAGACAGAGAGAGAGGCAGAAAAGCAGAAAGAGAGAAGCAGAGACAGACAGGCAGAGAGACAGACAGAGACAGAGGAGCAGTGAGGCAGAAAGAGAGACAGAGAGATAGAGAGACAAAGAAACCAAGAGAAACAAAGAGACAACAGAAATAGTAATACCTTGGATTACTGGTTGTATAGTCTCCCTCTCCCTCTCCATTACGCACTTGTCATTGAAGCCTGAAAATGTCTAAAAATCACAGGAACAGGAATGGCTGTGCCCCAATAAAACTGTTAATAAACATATAAATGTGAATTTATGACACCTTCATGTGCTATGAAATAGTATTGTATTTTGAGGGTTTTTTTTTTTCAACAACATAAAACCCGTTCTTGGCTCTTATCGAACTGGATTTTCCTAGGACAATAGTTCATCTGGCATAGGGCAATAGAACCAGCCCGGGAGAGAATGAGTTGTGGAGAATGAGTGTCTCCCACTCAGGCTCACTGACCTTGTAGCTGACCCCACAAGCTTCCTTTTCCTTTTCAAGGGATCTATCACCCTACACTGTGAAACTGGTCACTATGTGTCTCATCTCAAACACTCCTTATTTCTTAAAGTCAATATTATTACAAGGCTTGTTTAGAGCACGGTCATAAATGTCATAGTGAGGACTAGAGCGCATGTTGCTTTGAACATGACTCTGTGACTTCAACTCAGTGACTATGATAAAAGGAAGCACTTCCGTTTGCCTGTAAACAACTGTCTTAAGGAATTTGTTACATCCCTTGAGTCAGCTGGATCTCTGGACAGGCCTGGTTGTTTAGCTTACTAACAGCCAAGCTTTCTTTCCTACTGGCCCTGTGTATGTGTGTCAGTAGGGCAGAAGGCCCTCTGGGTGAGAGCAAGCAGATGAAGGCCGCTGTTTTGTTCTAACTTGGATACAGGCGGTGGGGATAAGTCTCAGCCAAGGCAGAAACACTTTTCCCTCAGCTGTGGTTTGAGAGATCCCTTTACAAACCTTGTTGAAAGTTTAGTGTCGCTGTGATAGTGTTGGTACATTTAGTGTCTAACTGATGGTGAATTGGGTCATGAGGTCTCTTACTTTATGAATGTCTGCAGTGTGGAGAATGAGTAAGTTAGCATGGGAAGAGCTTTGCCAAGAAAGAGAAGGTTCTCTCTATAACCTTTCTCTGGCCCCTACCCTCTCTGTGTGATATAGGTTCACCTGCCCTCCTACACCAGATGACACAAATTTTGAAAAACTTCAGAACCATTAGACAAGTAAAAATTTCCATCTCCCCCAGATTTCTATAATAGTAGATAAAATTGGCTAAGACATGCTTTGTTTTTGTTGGTGTTGTATTTGGGATATATGAGATCTTCAAAATTAACTAATATTGTTTACATGATGACATAAAACATGACAACTTCTTAAAATCACAGACAGTGATGCAGTGTGGGGCCTATTAAATATAGTTATCAAAACATTGAGTTGCAAGTGGCAGAAACCAAATGCTAAATGAGAGAAACATATAAGGAAACAACTACATCCGCTTTAAATTCTAAAATAACCACTCCTTACCCATCTCTTCCCTCTCTGCTTTTCTTTGTGTTGGCATCATGCGTCATGTGAGGAGACACACAAGCTCTAGCCTTCCGAGGCTCATAGAATCCTGATAACTCACAGTCTTAGAAAGGAAGAGATTTTATCTTCACATCTATTTCAGTAGACAGGATTTATTTCTATCCTTGCTACAGTCGTTGTCCACTGTCAGACCCACCAATGGATGGGAAAGGACCCTTTTGGAGGTAGATTCTTAGATTCCCAGTGGAATGCATGGAGCAAACAACAGAAAGTTGTGCATGTGAAGGAAGGAGGGATAAATGCAAGGCTAAAAGCTGTTCACGCAACAACTGATTCCTGTATCTAATAAGAATGTGGCTTTTAAAAACAGTAAGCATCTTAGAACCTACCCCATGAGTGATCAGGTGATTCTGGAGAGTTCTTTACTCCCTCATTCCTGGGCCTTCAGTCTTCCCCAGTGAAGACCTGAAGTAATACAAATGACAATGAATTGGTTGATGCTATTGTGAGAGTTTGATGTAAAACTCAGTTCTCCTGCTTACTACAGTCTTTGATTTCTGTCCTTTTGACTCTACCAGGAATGACATAGCAAGGAGACATTTACTAGTTGTGGGTTCCTGGACTATGGGAGTTCACAGCACCCAGAAGTGTAGAAAAAAAAATGTGTTCTTTAAAAACTACCCAACCCCTAAGTATTCTGTAGAGAGCACTAAGCAGGCTGAAGTTGCTGCGCAGTCTCACTTCCACTGAATGACAGGGATATGTGCATTCATCTTCCCCTGCTCTTAGAAAAAGTCAGAATGCAAAGCCCTTGACGCCAGGGCCAGAGTCACTGTTCCACGGGAGGCTGCCTTCCCACAGAACAAAGGACCATCACTTTTAGCACGACCCACGGGTCTTCTGAACACTCAAAAGCATGGAGCTCATAGAGAGAGCCTTATATGGTGGTAAGGACAGAGTCAAGGACTGTGTTAGACACCTATCATCCCAGCACAGATGCCTGAGGCTTTTCCTTTAGAAGAGAAGGGAAGCCAGGGGCGTGGGAAATTAAGGTTTTACTCCTGCTCCCTGCTCTACTCCTCCTCCTTCCTCCTTCCTCTTTTGGTGTTTTGCTGGACACAGCGTTCTACGATGCAGTTTAGGCTACCCCCAAACTCAAAATCCTCTTGCTTCAGCCTTCGAAGTACCAGGGCTATAGTCATACACTGTCATTTTTCTGCCTGTCAGTTGAGCTGTTTGACTTTTAATTGGCACATACAATTATACGCATTCATTATGACATGTTATTTGGAAATGTATATACCATAGAATGTCTGACTCTACAGTGTATTGCCTCAGTTTTGTGGTATGAATACTCTATATTAGTAGCCACTGTGGTTATACCATGTATGTATTTCTCTCTTACAACTGAAATCGTGTTCCCTGTCATCAGCCTTTCCCCACCAAGCCCATAGCCTGGCAAGCACAGTCTTAGTCCTCTTGTTCCATATGTGCAGTAGTTTTAGATTCTACAATAGGAGTGAGGTCATGTATTTGTCTTCTGGTGTCTGGCTTATTTCACTTAACACGATGTTCTCTGGAGTCATCCTTGTTGTCCAAGTCTTTCTGTAACTGAATAGTTTCTCACTGGGCCTGTGTACCACGTTTTTATTAACCATGCAGCCATGAAGAACCATTAGGCTACATTTTATCTATAACAAATATTATTGCAACAAACACGGGATATCTTTGTCATATTGACTTTATTTACTTTTAATGTTCACCTAGTAGTGAGATAGCTGGGTTATGTGATATGTCTACTTTTAGGTGTTTGAGGAAACTCCATAGTGTTTTTTGTAGAGGCTGTACTAACTAACACTTCCACCAGCAATGTGCAAGAGTCCTTTTTCTCCTGTATCCTTGGCAACACTTGTAAATTTTATCTTTTCAAAGTAGCCATTCTAGCAATGAAGTAGTATCTCATTGGCATTTTGATTTCCAGTTTCTCAGTAAAAGTGATGTTCAACATTTTTAAATACACACAACAGGCATGAGTGTTTTTTCTTTTGGGAAATATGCATTCTATTATTTATCCATTTTGAGCCATTTCCTTGCTTTAGGCAGTTTTGTTCCTTATGTATTTTGAGCATTAAACCCCTCCTCTGATGTATAATTAGCAAATATTTCCCATTCTTTAGATTCATTCCTCAATGCTGTTTATGCTTTTTCATTTTATTGTAATCCTATTCATCTATCCTTTCATCATTCACTGGCACATTTTGAAGAGATGTGCTGTGACCTAGTACTGGTTTTAAAAGCACCACCCTGCCAGTTCTATTGGACATATACAGTCGACAGTGGTACAGAGAGAGACAGGAGCACAACTGGGAGGTTGGTGTGATCTCCAGGGTAAAGATCTCCATTTAGGCCAAGGTGGTGCTATAGATAAAGCTAAGAGGAAGCTGTATTTGCTCATCTCATCCAAAGACATAGGAAGCAGGTTTCGTCAGTTTTAGCTGCCAAGTTGGAAGGAAAGAGAGGGAAAAAGTCAAGGATACCATCAAGGTTTTTTGTTCTGAGAAACTGGAGTCAAAATAAACATTTGTATTTTACTTTGTTCTTCACTCACATAAAATGGAAGTATATTTCTGTGACAGTTAAAATAAGCACATGGGTACTTTGAAGTATGGTTTAAAAGTATCTTAAATTAAAGCCATGAACTTTACTGTTCTGTCTATGCAAGCAATGTAAAAACATTCATGCATATGTATTTTTCAGAATACCAAGATATATAATATGTATAATACATACATATATATAATACACATACACATACACAAACAAACACACATACACACACACACACATACACACACACACACACACACACACACACACACACACATACTCTTTGCAAAACAGAATAAAGCTTTTTGGCGGTGCATGTAAAAGAGTTCCTTATTAATTTCATAATTTAACACGTTGAGCTAATTGGTTTGTTCACAAGGGCCATAGCTGTTAGTCACTGCACCTTTATTTAAAAGGACAGCAGCTAAAGCTTGATGGTGCAGTAAGATGAGCCTTGGTCCTGCAGTCGGGGCATGGAAGTGACCCCTCTCAGCATTAGACTCTCCAGCAATTCCTTTCATTACTTTGGACCTCAGTCCCACATCTTATAAGTGAAGGTAACAGAAGCCAGTGTCACAGATTCTGAAACAGTGCCTGCACTCCAAGTGTCCCCAATTACCAATGACCTCCACTGGGAGCAGTTTAGTTAAACAAATATTTGCTCCCAGCTGTACTCTAGTTTATGTACTTGTTCATATTCTTCTTTGCTATAAATGATTGGTGACTTTATTAGCTATGGCCCTTGTGAGCAAACGTTGAAAACAGTGAGCTTAATGTGTTAAACTGTGAAATTAATAAGGAACTTTTATTACATGTGTCTGCAAAAACTTTCATTCTGTTTCCTGGGCACACAAGAACCTGAGCATCAGAAATGAGCAAAATAAAGCAAGACACTGTAAATCATTGCTCCTGAGAAAACTTGGTTAAAAATATATTCCAATAAGGTCCTTTTCATATTATAGGGTATAACCTCAGATTATTTATTTATTATGGCATTGTTTTCTGAGGCAGGATCTTATGTAGCCCAAGTTGGCCTGGAACTCATTATGTAGCTAAGAATGATCATAATTCACCTGCCACCAACTCACAGTTGCTAGGATTATAGGCATGTGCCTCCATAATCCGTATCAAATATTTTAAAATGATGGCAATGTATAAATAAATATATAAACAATGAAGAGGCAGGATGGTAGTGTGGGACTAGATAACTCTAAACTCTAGACAATGGTATATCTGTCTACCTTAAATTATTTAGGCTTGTGGTGCAAGATGTCAGAAACCTTCTTCCCTCAGATGAAAACATTGGATGCCTTCACTTCTAGAAAGTCTTTTTGCTTAAGTGTTCAATGATATCACAAATGTCTCCCTGGAAACTGTTGGCTCTATTAGTAGGAAAAATATATTTATATGTTTTACTTTAAACATTGCTGTTCAGTTTTGGTAAGCTGTAGCTATTTGAAGCTATCCATGCACTCTATTAGAAGTGAGAAATTATTTTTAATGATCAATTAAAGAAGTCATCCATTGTATGTGACTGACTTTGAGCAAAAAAAAATAATAATTAAAACACACACACCATGTAGACAGACATTGTTGCAATACCAGTAAAGGCGAACAGCCATGGCACATAGAGCGTGACTGTTGCTTGAGACCTGAGCATCATCCTTAGGTCTTGAGCGGAATGAGACAGCTGGCTTCCTGTAGCCAGAAGAATGAGCACATGCTGGTGATTGTGCTGTGTACAATGCTCAGGATGATCTGACAGAGACACAGGCAAGCAATGGAAGTGGGGAAGACAAAAGACAAAGGAAGCAATGCAATCTGAACAAACCAGAGACTCTCTAGAAGATAACCCAGTTCTCTGTGTGAATAAGCAGTCTGTTAACTGCTCCCTCTACCCGCTCTCTTGTAACAGGAATCACTTCAGTGTCTCTGATAAAAGCCAGAAAGGGAACTACCCCATACTGGCCAGTTTTGCACACAGCTTTTATGTGAATTCAGGCTTCATAGATGAGAAATCTCAGTTCTACAAGTGGATTTGGGACTAATCATTAGGAAAATTTTCAAGTGAATTTGCCTTACAGGAGAGGAAAAGACAAGAGGACTTAA
>JADRCD010222493.1:44696-55042 GCA_019843815.1 Montemys delectorum | reverse complement strand
GGGAAAGGAAAGGGAACCCCACATGATCTGGGGCCTTATCTCTGACACCTCACATACTGTCCCCTACCTAGTACAGGAGTCAACCTTACTGCCTCACTAGGTACCCACCTCAGAGAGGGCAGGCAAGGTCAACATCGCCTGTGCTAACCTCAGCCTATTCAGCCCCAAAGCAAGACCTCTGAGGTCCCACCTGTTCCCTCTACATCCTTTCTGCCCCTCCCTCTTTAGGGCACAGAGGATGCTTCTGCAGTCTGCACCTAGGATCCCTGACACAGGAGAAATGTGGGGTGGGAGAGGACTGCTGGGCTGGCAAAGAGTCTTTGGGGGCATTTCAGCCCAGAGGGACTTAGCCTACATTGGCTTTGTTTAGAATAAAAGCCATCCCCATTCTAGCCATCTAGAATCAAGATATATCATGGAATTCTTTCCCTGTTTAGTAATCCAAGCCTCCCAGAATTCATTTTTTTTATGGGGTCCAGAGAAAAGGCTAATGCTAGGATTTGTGTTCTGCGAGTGCCTCCCCCAGGAATTCATGTTGGGGTCTTTATCCTCAGTGTGGTGACATGGGATAGGGGCATTTAGGAAATAGGTCATGTGAGTCACATGTACTGTCCTTAGGAGGGATGAAAGTGGCTCTTTTGGGACATTGACAATTCTCATGAGACAATTGCCATAGAAGAAGCCAGCCTGCCCCCATTCACTCTCCGGCTGGCTTCTCACCTTGTGATGTCCCCTCCCCTCTCTCATATATTCTTGCCATGATGCCAGCTACCATGGTGCAGCTAGGGGAGCATCACTAGGACCAGCACTTTGGGCCTCCAAAATATCCTAGGTAAAGTATCTTTTCCTTATAAACTACCCAGCATTGGGGTTTCCTTACAGCACAGGAGAATACACTGAAACAGGAGCTATGCACACTAGTTGAGTAGGTTGCTTCCAGACTCTCCCTGAGTCACAAGGTCTGACCTCAATATTTCCCAGCAATCCAGTGTTCAGCCTCTTCTGGAAAGCAGACTACATGACTTCAAACTGTAACCCATGCATGACTATGCAAATATTAAGTCTTTACCCAATAAATATGATGATACTGGTGAAGTCAGAGCCTCGTGCTCATGATATAATTGCTTAAAAACCGAATTCTGGGATGTTTGTATTACTAAACAGGGAAAGAATTCAGTGATACATCTTGATCCTAGAGTCCTTCAGAATGTTCTCTTATTCCTGTGATGTGTTTCCCATGGTCCTGACAATACTTGGCCCTTTGATCCAAAGTTAGAAACTCAGCTCTATATCTTAAAACAGAAGAGCCAACAGCAAGGCCTTGACACCAAGAAGCCTGCACGTAAACAGATCTTGAATCATCCTCCCTCGTAGGCCTCTTGCTCTGACCACATCTTGGACTGTCTTGGATTCAGGAAAAGACCCAAGACATCCATGTGAGCAACAGCAAATGGCAAGTGGATTTGAAGCATAGGATCTACATCTCCCTTATGGCGAGGAGCTCACTGAATCACACATGAGGGTCTCCACGGATATCCACAAAGAATCCACCATCAAAGCTTATGAGCAATGGATGGAACTGGAATTTCAGCTCTTATTCAAGACCCTCTAGGACCCCTCTGATCCCTGAAGAAGTTCTATTTGCTAATGAGTCAAGTCACAAGTCCATGCTTTTGAAAACAGTCCAAGTCTTGTGGAGTGAGACTTGACTAAAATATAAATTTGGCAAAGACATGGCCCATTGGAAAACATCTCTTTTTATTTCACCCACGTAAAATAATGAGGTCTTTAAAAATTGCTCTAATTTTCTTGAAAAATAATAGTGTTTGTGGTAGTATCAGTGGAGGGATTAATAAGGACAATAAAGCATACTCTGTAGACCAAGGAAAGGGAGTGGAATGGGGAGCCATGGTGGAAGCCGAGCCTCAGAGGAATGGCTGCGTGTGAAGGCAATGAACATATGGAATAACTGAAGAGGCGAGCAAACGTAGCAAGAAATTAATTCAAGCCCCTGACTTATTTCAGGGAGGGAGGCCTGTCGACAGATGGTAAAACATCAGGAATGTGGGATTAAGATAAATTCTGAGAGGACAGGTATGCTGCATCAAGTGGCCTTCCCCCCCTTATATTCACTAGTGTTTGGACCCCAAAGCATTGCGCTAGCTCCCCTTGACCCCCTCCATGAGATGCCCACCCAACTCTGCCTTGCAAGTGGCCCCAAGTCTCATGTCTGCTTCAGAGCTGATCTGTAATCCATCTATCTTGAGAAAGACGTGGTCTTCTTCCCTGCAGTGGGTATACTCAGGCTCCTTTAGTACTAAGGGGACCCTCAGCTGTGAGCCCTTGTTGTCAATAGCTGGAAGTTAGGGGAGAACTCAGAGCAATGTTCTTCCATCAAACTTCACGTATCATAAAGAGGTAGGTTGCATTTCACTCCAGGAAAATGTAAAAAAATTTTATATATCCAAAGCATCGTGACAAAATTAGACAAGTGCAAATACTCATTTGTGTGTGACACATCAGGGTTCTTAAGACTCAGAGAAATTTCACAAAGAAATAAGGGGGAAATCACTGGTAATGAAAAGGAATAGCCCACTGAAAATACAAACGATTAATAAATATGCAAAAATTTTTCTCATCCACTACAGTTATATAGCTAAAATTAAAAGTTATATAACCTTGTGTCTGTGGAATTGATAGACAGGAAAATAAATGTGAGTGAACATTTTGGAAGAAGGAAAATAAATAGTTATTTCGTGTGTTGGTCATAAGAACACAAGTTGGTGCAATTTCTAGTTTAAAATTTAGAAATTTATCAAGGTCCATATAAACACCCACACTTTCTGATCATCAACATGTTGTTACAGAATTTTCCCTCAATTAGCAGCAAAAAATACACTCAAAGATACATATGTATGCATTTTACTGCATCATCATTTAAAAAATACAAGGGAAGACAGTAAAGTCCATTCCTCATCAACAAGTATCTGTTATCCATGAGCTATTATGTATCTTGCTGTGTTCTTTGTGGGAAGGCTGACAACAGAACAGCTGGGAAACCCTATGCACTGGAGCTTCTGTTTTAGATGAAGGCCCAGAAGCAACCAGACACACTGGACCACGGCAGAGAGCCCTACCTGTTCTACTGGAAATGTAAAAAGCAAAGACAAGAAAAAAAATACCTTTTTTAGCAGAAATATTAATCAGATAGTGAAATAATGCTACAGATAATCCTTACTGAATGATGTGGGGAAAGTAAGATATTTAAAACACTACAGGACTTTATGAAGTGGTTATACAGTAGACTGTCATAGAAACACACATAGTAACTGCCGTGGGTTAACTAGGAGACAGACTCCACAAAGTCATACGTTGAATGTGTGATCCCTAACTACTGATGATATCCTGGGAGATTGCTTTAGTACAGAGCTTTAATTGTAGGAAGTAGGTCACTGTGGACAGAACTGGCCTCCAGTATTTTATTCTGCTGCTTATTCACCACAAACTGAACATCCTTTTCCATAAGTTGACACTACCATGATATATACCCAAGCACACAAGGTACTGACCCCACTGAAATCATGAGCCATTGCATTCCCTCCTTGTGTAAAAACTTAACTATTATTATCATCATATTGTTGAGTGTACGATGGGAAAGGCAGGCATATGCTATGGGCTACACGTGGGAGTGAAAGGAAAATTTTATGGAGTTGAGTCTGTCCTTTTAAATTTTCTTCTTTTAAATTGTTCTGTCAGTTATTTTGTGACAATAACCCAAAAGAATTTATTAAGCACAGAAACTTATATCATTAAATTGCAGCTGCTACTGAGATTAAAACTCAGCATGTGATTCTTAGGCCCTTGGACCTTGTTTGTGGGAGGAAGTTAAAAGAAGGAGCTAAAGGCGTTTGAAACCCATGGGAAGAAAAACAATATCAACCAACCAGACCGGCGGTCCCAGGAACTAAACCACCAACCAAAGAGTACACATGGAGATACTCACGGTTCCGGCTGCATATGAAGCAGAGGATGGCCTTGTTGGACATCAATGGGAGGAGAGGCCCTTAGTCCTGTGAAGGCTCAATGCCCCAGTGTAGAGGAATGCCAGGGCAGGGAGGCAGGATTAGGCAGGAGGAGGAGCACCCTCATAGAAGCAGCAGGAGGGAGGATGGGATAGAGGGTTTCTAGAGGGGAAACCTCTAGAAAGGGGATAGCATTTGAAATGTAAATAAATAAAATATTCAAGTTTTTTAAAAAGAGTAAAAAAAAAGAAAAAAGAAAAAGATCATGGGGATTATGGTAGAGAAATCATAGAAAATTGTAGCAAAGATTAATGGGTGACTCTTGTATAATCTTGGTAGACAAGACTATCAGTCAGAAGTCAAGCGCTAAAAACCAGACTCACAAGGCTTCAGAGGGGCATAAAGATTCCATGGAGAATTAGATTCTGACTGTGACATAGCTGATGCTAGCTGGATCTAGCCAAGTTTTCACTGTAGTTGTGAACAAATGGAAGCATATGAAAGTTTAGAAAACTTACAGACTGGCCAGAAAGTAAGCATGTGAAGGTTTGGCTGTTGAAAAGCTAAGCCACTCCATAAAAAGGCACATGCTTTTCTTTCTTTTTTTTTTTTAATTTATTTTTTATTAGATATTTTCTTTATTTACACATAAATTTCTCCTTTCTCATTTTCCCCTCCAAAAACCAACCAAACAAAAACAACAAGAACAAACCCCTGTTGCCTCCCTCCTCCCCATGTCTGCCACCCCACTCTCTCCCACTTATTGGCCCTGGCATTCCCCTACACTGGAGCACAGAACCTTCACAAGGCCAAGGTCCTCTCCTCCTATTGATGATCGAATTTGCAATCCTCTACTATACACATGCTGCCAGAACAATCAGTCCCACCATGTATAGTCCTTGGTTGGTGGTTGGGTCCCTGGGAGCTCTGAGGGTACTAGTTAGTTCATATTGTTGTTTGTCCTAAGGGGCTACAAACCCTTCAGCTCCATAGGTCCTTTCTCTAACTCCTTCATTGGGGACCGTGTACTCAGTTCAATGAATGGCCGTGAGCCTCTACATCGGTATTAGTCAGGTATTGTCAGAGCCTCTCAGGAGATAGCTATATTAGGCTGGCTTGTCCTTCCTTCAGTCTCTGCTCCATAGTTAATCTCTGCCACTCCTTCCGTGGGTATTTGGTTCTCCCTTTTAAGAAGGAATGAAATGTCCACCTTTTGGTCTTCCTTCTTCTTAAGTTTCTTGTGGTTTGTGGGTTGTTCTTCCTGTATTCCAAACTTCTGGGCTAATAACCACTTATCAGAGAGTGCATACCATGTGTGTTCTTTTGTGATTGGGCTACCTCACTCAGGATGATAGTCTCCAGATCCATCCATTTCCCTAAGAATTTCATAAATTCATTGTTTTTAGTAGCTGAGTAGTACTCCATCGTGTAGATGCACCACAGTTTCTGTATCCATTCCTCTGTTGAGGGACATCTGGGTTGTTTCCAGTTTCTGGCTATTACAAATAAGGCTGCTATGAACATGGTGGAGCATGTGTCCTTATTACATGTTGGAGCATCTTCTGGGTATATGCCCAGGAGTGGTATAGCTGGGTCCTCTGGTAGAACTATGTCCAATTTCCGAAGGAACCACCACACTGATTTCCAGAGTGGTTGTACCAGTCTGCAATCCCACCAGCAGTGAAGTAGTGTTCCTCTTTCTCTACAACCTCTCCAGCATCTGCTGTCACCTGAGTCTTTTATCCTAGCCAATCTGACTGGTATGAGGTGGAATCTTAGAGTTGTTTTGATTTGCATTTCCCTGATGACTAAGGATGTTGAACATTTCTTTAGGTGAGTCTCAGCCATTTGGTGTTCGACAATTGAGAATTCTTTGTTTAGCTCTGTACCCCATTTTTAATAGGGTTATTTGGTTCTGTGGAGACTAACTTCTTGAGTTCTTTGTATACAGTGGATATTAGCCCTCTATCAGATATAGGGTTGGTAAAGGTCTTTTCCCAATTTGTTGGTTGTCATTTTGTCCTATTGACAGTGTCTTTTGCCTTACAGAAGCTTTGCAACTTTATGAGGTCCCATTTGTCAATTCTTGATCTTAGAGCAGAAGCTATTGGCGTTCTCTTCAGGAAATTTTCCCCTGTGCCTATTTGCTCGAGGTTCTTCCCCACTTTCTTTTCTATTAGTTTCAATGTATCTGGTTTGATGTGGAGGTCCTTGATCCAGTTGGACTTGAGCTTTGTACAAGGAGAAAGGAATGGATCAATTTGCATTTTTCTACATGTTAACTGCCAGTTGAGCCAGCACCATCTGTTGAAAATGCTGTCTTTTTTCCACTGTATGGTTTTAGCTCCTTTGTCAAAGATCAAGTGACCATAGGTGCGTGGGTTCATTTCTGGGTCTTCAATTCTGTTCCATTGATCTACCTGCCTGTCACTGCACCAATACCATGCAGTTTTTATCACAATTGCTCTGTAGTACAGCTTAAAGTCCGGGATTGTGATTCCACCAGAGGTTCCTTTATTGTTGAGAATAGTTTTGGCTATCCTGGGTCTTTTGTTGTTCCAGATGAATTTGCAAATTGCTCTTTCTAAGTCTGTGAAGAATTGAGCTGGAATTTTGATGGGGATTGCATTGAATCTGTAGATTGCCTTCAGTAAGATGGCCATTTTTACTATATTAATCCTGCCGATCCATGAGCATGGGAGATCTTTCCATCTTCTGAGATCTTCGATTTCCTTCTTCAGAGACTTGAAGTTCTTGTCAAAGAGATCTTTTACTTGCTTAGTTAGAGTTACACCGATGTATTCTATATTATTTGTAACTATTGTGAAGGGTGTTGTTTCCCTAATTTCTTTCTCTGACTGTTTATCCTTTGTGTAGAGGAAGGCCTCTGATTTGCTTGAGTTAATTTTATATCCAGCTACTTTGCTGAAGTTGTTTATCAGGTTTAGGAGCTCTCTGGTGGAATTTTTGGGGTCACTTAAGTATACTAACATATCATCAGCAAATAGTGATAATTTGACTTCTTCCTTTCCAATTCGTATCCCTTTGATCTCCTTTTGTTGCCTAATTGGTCTGGCTAGAACTTCAAGTACAATATTGAATAGGTAGGGAGGGAGTGGGCAGTCTTGTCCTGTCCCTGATTTTAGTGGGATTGCTTCAAGTTTCTCTCTATTCAGTTTGATGCTGGCTACTGGTTTTCTGTATATTGCTTTTACTATGTTCAAGTATGGGCCTTGAATTCCTGATCTTTCCAAGACTTTTATCATGAAGGGATGTTGGATTTTGTCAAATGCTTTCTCCGCATCTAGTGAGAGGATCATATGATTTTTTTTCTTTGAGTTTGTTTATGTAGTGAATTACGTTGATAGATTTCCGTGTATTGAACCATCCCTCCATCCCTGGGATGAAGCCTACTTGATCATGGTGGATGATCGTTTTTGATGTGTTCTTAGATTCGGTTTGCAAGAATTTTGTTGAGTATTTTTGCATCAATATTCATAAGGGAAATTGGTCTGAAATTTTCTTTCTTCTTTAGGTCTTTGTGTAGTTTAGGGGCACATGCTTTTCAAGGGCAGTAGGAAAGATGCCTGAGGGAATCTGTGGGATTGACCGGACCTCACTTAGGACCAAGGATGTCAAAGAGGAAACTCTTTTGAAAGAACTCAGTTCCCTTGAGAAGAGAGTCAGGTATGTTGCTTGCAGAAGATCATCCAGGTAGTTGTTTCTCCAAAGCCATAGTACAAGGGAAGGGGAACAGCCACCACTTGAGGTGGTGGCAGACTTTGTGTTGCCTATTTGATCTGGCTTTGCAGGCTTTTAATCTCATGAAGGTTTCTTTCCAAACTACAATGAAGACCATGAAGTTCAGGCAATACATAACAGAATCAGAATCCCTACAGATAGTGTTGCAAGAGGCATTGGTAGTGAATTTGCAGGAGAGAGCCCAGGAAGTTGGAGGAAATGTAGAATACCTGCTGAGAAAACCTGTAGGCCATAAATGGAGTCAGCACCGGAAAAGGTTAGCTATCAATGATAGAGATGTAGGAATGGGGTTCACAGGGATGTTGGAGCTCCCATCATGACACCATGTACCTAAGATGTCAGACATGGAAATATAGAACTTAGTGTTTGCCCTGTTACATACCAGTGTTACTGTGGTCCAATCCATCCTTTTATTCGCCTATCCTTTCCTGTCATAATGAAGGTGTCTTTCCTGTCATAATGAAGGTGTCTACTCTGTGTTACTGTATGTTGGAAGTTTGTACATTATGTTTATAGGAGCCACGCCTGAGAGTCTTGGTAAAGGTTGTGGAGTTAAATTTTTGAACCATGAGGGAATGATTGAAATTGAACTCTTTGAATCAAGTTGTAACTGAACCTGGAAACTCTCCTTGCTGGCTGACATTCATAGCACTGGAAGGGGCTATGCGGACTGTTGGGGGAGAAAATCCATCAATGGTCTCAAACAACTTTAGACCATGCACACTGCAGTTCTGACCGACCAAGTAATACGTGTTCACTGTAGCAATAGTGGCATGGCTATATGTTGGGCGCAACCATCCTCCGCTATCACTTGTTGGGCGCAGGTCATGGGGAAACAAAGGGGTCTCACGTCCACTCTGGGCTAGTGCCCCTGGGAGAGGTGGGAGGCGGGAGTTGGACTGTGAGCGCCCCCATGGAACTACCGGGTGGGCATCGGACTGTGAGAAGTCATGGGATCCTGCCCCCCCCCCCCCAGGGGTGAGGAAAGGGCACAGTCTGGGGTCCCTGCAGAACCGGCAGAGTTGGGCCTCAATTCTCAGGCACCACAGACCACTGAGTACCATGGAAGAGCCATTTTGGGAGGTCCCTGGGCCACGTGGAGGTCAGGGACAACAGGTTCTTGCTCGCGGACATCCCAGACGTTGCTGTATGTCGCAGAAGAGCTGAGAACGGGCCCTCGGACAGACTCTGGTCTGGGAGGCCAAAGGGAAAAGGTTAGGAGGAGAGCTCTGGCAGGTTACCTCACGAGGAGAGAGTCTGGCTAGCTCATGCGGCTAACTTGTTGGGCTTGGTTTGGCTGGAGTGCAGGGAGGCCTCTTGGCGGGAGGTTAGACTCCTGGCTCATTAGAAGGAAACCTGCTCCATTGCTCCTGTATGGCAGAACCTGATGAGCAGAGATGGTCCATGGTTTTAAGGCATTTATTATAGAAATGCAGAGAGAGAGAGAGAGAAGGAAGAATAGAGAAGTAGAGGCCGGCCATGGCCACATGGAGAGATTGGGAAGGAGAGGGAAAGAGAAGGGGAGCAAGAGGGCAAGAGAGACAAGAGCTTACAAGAGAGAGGAGGGGCCAAGCAGCCCCTTTTATAGTGGGCTGGGTTACCTTGCTGTTGCCAAGTAACTGTAGGGTGGGGCATATCTGGCTGTAGCCAGGTAACTGTGGGGGTGGAGTCCAGGCAGAATACCTGGAGCTTGGGGCATTTCCCTACGTGACTGATAGCCACAGAATTATGGAGTTGAGGGCTCATGGTGTCAGGAGCCTAATATCTGGGAGCATAGCTCACGGTTCTGTCCCTTTATAGAATTTTTCTACTGGGTCTCTGGAGCAAACCTCACTCAACCAGAACACAGACTGCCTATCACGGTCCAACAGCTATCTCGGGGTAGCCAATTATTTGTGATTGGAGCAGAGACCTATTCCATGGGGGTGGGCTGGGGAATGCATATCTAGTACTATAAGCCTGACCAAAGGCCTATGCCTGGGAGGACATGGTATTTCTCTAAGTGGACATGTTGTCAAACTGCCTTCTAAATGCTTGTGTTTGTAGACTAGTTCTGCTCTCAGTCTCTGCAGAGAGTTGTAGCTATCTGCTCAAAGTGCCGATAATAAGTGACTGTTAAGGACATCGCCCTAAACAGTTCTTCTCAAAGCCCAGGGAACATCAAGGAAGATGGGGGAAGGAATTAAGAGCTGGAGGAGTGCCACGAAGTATTTCCTACCAAATTATGGTACAGCTGTTGCAATCATGAACACAGAGCAGCAGTGGATACCTGCATGTGGCTGTGGATACCTGCATGTAACCATGGATACCTGCATGTGACTGTGGATACCTGCATGTGGTTGTGGATACCTGCATATGGCTGTGGATACCTGCATGTGACTGTGGATACCTGCATGTGACTGTGGATACCTGCATGTGACTGTGGATACCTACATGTGACTGTGGATACATGCATGTGACTGTGGATACCTGCATGTGACTGTGGATACCTGCATATGGCTGTGGATACCTGCATGTGACTGTGGATACCTGCACGTGACTGTGGATACCTACACGTGACTG
>JADRCD010222493.1:20296-44686 GCA_019843815.1 Montemys delectorum | reverse complement strand
GTGACTGTGGATACCTGCACGTGACTGTGGATACCTACACGTGACTGTGGATACCTGCACGTGACTGTGGATACCTGCACGTGACTGTGGATACCTGCATGTGGCTGTGGATACCTGCATATGGCTGGACTCTTTGACATCCCATAGACCTCCCAGGACTGAGTATTCAATAGTCTACAGTGAGTGGAGGAGGTAACCCTGAGGCCTGAGACTTCTTGAGGAGCTATTGACTGTTAACGGTTGCTGTGGGAAGTTGGGAGATCAAGGGTGGTGTCCTTTTCTTCTATGGTACAGCTACTAGGGGCTGAATTTGGGAAGAAGGGTTAAAAGGAAAATAATAGAAGACAAAAGAAGTACATATAATAAATATAACCATGGTTCATAAATATAACCAATGAAATGGCAAAAAAAAAAAAAAAAATAAAAAAAAAAAAAAAAAAAAAAAAAAAAAAAAAAGCCAAAAAGATTTGGACTCATGGGAACAGGCTAAATGCATCTGGCACTATGGGAGTAGTCAGGAGGCTTTGGGGACCAGGAATTGAACACTACAGTGGGAGATGAAAGTCTCTCATAGGTTCATGTATTGAACACTGGGGGCTACCTGGTGGTGCTATTTGTGGGGTTCTGCAAACTTTGGGGGGTAGGATCTGACTGAGGAAGCAGGGCTGAAGAACATGTGTGCCTTTGAACCACTCCCTCCTCTCTACCTCTGTGTCTATGGTTCCTGTCTGCCCTGTAGTACAGAGGCCCCTCTACCTTCTGCTCCTACCAACAATGATGCTCCGCTCAAGGGAGTAGAGCCAATTACCTATGGGCTGAACCTTCTGAAAGGATGATATAAAATGAGTCCCTCTTTGTTTAAGTTGATTTTCTCAAGTGTTAGGTTACCACCCTATACAGATAAAAGAACAATTAACAACATACACGAAGGCAGAAGTCATTGGAACAAATGCCTACCGTAACCTTCATCTCTCTGGGATGAGATGACCCATTAGACTTTGTTTGTTTCCAAAACCATGTCCTGCATTTTCGAAATGTCAACCTGATTGTGTACTTAATGCAAAAAATAAACACATAAACAAACACATGAAAGGGCTTTGATTTCTCCCTACTAAGCAACTTCTAAGTATGCCTCTGGGATCTGATCAAGGCTTAGCAGCAAAGTCAAACACGGCCAGAGCTGGGGAGCAGGCAGAGATTTCTACTGGTATACAACGAAACGCTTGCTGTCGGGATCTCTGGGTGCTGTTCAAGAAAACAAGCTCAAATCTAGGTGGCTCTGCTGGGTGGGGCTCAAAAGTCAGAAGTGGGACTTGAGGACCCTCTGGCCCCTCATGCTACTGTCTGTGCCTCAGCTCAAGCTCATGAAGCGCATCCACTACCTGCTTATTGAGAGCACTCTTCTAAAGTAGCCATGCTACGGCACTTTAGACTTAAATGAAAGGAAGAATGAAGCTATGAAAAAAATGTCTTCACAGGGAGGACTGGTTCCAAAGAAAAACAAATACGTTGGAGCAGTCTAGTTACAAGAGAAGACATTACACCCCAAATAGGCAGCATTTATAGTACCTTGATTGCCCAGATTGCTGTAGTTTATAAAATGCACACACCATGTAAATCACATCTGCCTTCCACACACCTCCAAGTGGAGTGGGGGGGCCGCTCTTATCTGCCCTTGACAGAGGTGGTAAGTGACCCACAGAGCAGCAACTGCCCACCAGGGGCCCTGACTTTTGTGTCCTCCGGGTGGCAAGGTGATAAATCTGAAGCCCTTGCCTGTGGCTCCTGATGCTGGGCTAACGGCTAACAGATAAGGGAAGTCCTGTGCTCCTCCCAACACCAGGCCTGGGAGCAGTTCATCTTGTGTTCTCCATTCCCCAAGATTGGGCTTGGCATTTTTAAACCCTCAGATTATAGCCTCTCGCGGCTGAGTCTGGGGTTTATGAGAAAATGGATCTAAAGCCGGCAGCCAGTGCATGGGAGAAACCTCTCCAGAAAGGCCAACCTTTTCCTCTGTGCCTCCATCGACCAGGGTTGCAAATGCCTCCCCTGGCGGGGCCAGCCAGCCTGCCCATCTCCTGCAGCCTTGGTGCTTCGGAAGGCCGCCAGCCTCTGCTGCTATTTAACACTTTGCAGGAGGCAGCTCCTAACACTCAGGCATTTGGGAAGAAAGGAAAGGATCGATGAGTCTGTAAAGCCAGGAGGGAAAATGTGAAACACATTTGGAGTTAGCAGCGAGGAAAAGGTTCGGTTTGAAGAGATGCACGATACTCTGTGGATACAAGAAATTAAAATTCAGAGGCCTGGAGAGAGGGTTAAGGAATCTTCCAGGTATATGTGCTCATCTGTGCCTCTGACCAGCCAACTAAATCAGGCCCTGGCCCACAGATGCCCCATGGCAGCTCTCTGTTCGGCTATGTTCTATCTTTCAGGCCTCCGACTCTTCATGCTTTGTTTCTGCTTCTAACACTAAGGTGATCTTGAGGTCCTAACGCTAATGGAAAGCCTGTACTCTGACCTTTGTCCACAGACCTATCCACAGAGAGTCCATGGAGACTCCGCAGTTGTCTTGGGATGCCTGCATCTGCAGTGGATGTCAGCTAGTTGACTTCCCTTTCTAGTGCCCAGCACTGCACACTATGCAGAAGCCCATTCAGCCATTTTCTCCTGAACAAAAGCTGAGTCTTGGAGGCCAGTTTTAACCCTCGTAGATTCCTGACAGATGATAAAGAATGTGAATCTCACAGGGACACACTGCCCAGGGAAACAGCAACTTGACCACAGACTCTGTACTCTACTTTGTGTGCCTTGCACGGTCCCTCTCAGCTATGCCGACCCAGCTAGTGTTTCTGTTGAGAGGCTTCTGCACTTCCTTCAATAAAACTACTGCAGCTTCAGCCTCCTCCCTCCATTGCTTTGAGGCTGGGCTCTGGCCCTGGGGCTATGCTTCACCCCATCACCACCACCACCCCCCTGAGGCAACCCCCAGCCCTGTTCAGACCTTAATGAGTCCTTCTGGTGCTTTCTGTCTGGAAAGCCGTATGTGCTTCTCACATGGTCAGTACATGCCAGGGTAAAGAACATGAGCAATTTTAGGACAGAGAGCCCTGATTTCTAGCCGGACATGCTGACATCCAATGAGCCACTCCATCTTCCTGTGCCTCAAAGGGAAAGGGCAATAAACTATCTCAAAGGGTCTTTAGAGTAGACTTGTTATCCTGCAGCTGAAAACACATGTGGTAGTTGCCATAGTGACAGCCATTGTCACATTAAACTTGTTTCCAGCCTCTTTGCCCTCTAGATTTCTTTCACATCCCTGTATGCCCTTCTGCAGGAACCCCTGACTCCTCACAAGCAATGTATGACCATCCAGACTCTCGTGGTCCCCTTTCCTAGAACCTCTCATAACCAAGCCCACTGGAGAGATCCTTATCTACTTCACCATGCTGCTAGCTGTGGGGCTGAGTGTGGGGAGGCAACTTCAATGACTGCACCTTGGAGAAGGTCAGGCTCTGGAGTTGTTCTAAGGAGACGCTATCTTCTCCAAGGCACTGATTGCATGTCACAGAGCGAGACGTGGAGTGTAGCATGTCATGTGATTCACCTGCTTGGTGGGAAAGAAAGTGACAGTAGTGGTGTGCTTGGAAGCCCACAAGGTTATAGGTGATGAGTAAAAAGAGTGAGTTGATGCCTGGCATTGTTAGCATGGTAAATCCAAGCAGTCATTTTGAGACAGAATTAATAATCTTAGGGAATACATGCATATATATATGTATGTATATATATATATATATATATATACATACATATATATGCTTGTGTATATGTGCATATATGTACATATGTACTTTTGAGTTTGTATTTTATATATATACATATATACATAAACATATGTGTATATATATATATATATTCTCCAAACTCTGCAGCATATATGTGTGTGCATGTGTGTGTGTATATATGTACATATATAATATACATATATATATAATCTAAACTCTAAAGCACAAAGATGGTGACATTAATGACACCATCATTGATGGCAACTGATTTCTACAATGCTTCAGAGGTAGAAGGTGAGTACACTGAGTGAGGACAGGTGACAGAACTAGCTGCTCCAGGGCTGCTAGAATGACTGTCCATTTCCACCAGGCTGGGGACTTGTGGCTAGGATTGTGGCACGCTGACATGCCTGACAAACGTAACTTGAGCGAGAAGAGGCTTATCTGCCTCACAGTTTAAGGTACCATCAGTCCCATTGGGGTCATCAAGGCAGGAGGAGCATCTGATCACATTCTACCCACAGTCAGAGGCAGAGAGTGATGAGCACATGCATGCTGTTCAGTTCCAGTCTCCATTTTATTTGGTCTAGAATGGTCTGCCCAACAGAATAGACTTGCTCACAGTAAGGATGTGCCTCATGGAGAGGCACATCTCCCATGTAATTCTGTCAATTGGCAATTAACACTAACCATTACAAGGTAGGAAAGCAAAGCCTATGTGCCCATGTAAGACTCATTCCCTGATAGCAATAGGTGAGAGAAGCGCCAACAGCCCAAAAAGATACTATGTTGGACCAACACAGAAAAAATAGTCCCTAATGAAGTTGGCCTCATAATGATATGATGAGTCAGGTTTCAAAGCCACAGTGAATGTGGTATATAGCAGTTTTCTCTGAGTTAAAACTCTCCATTCTGAAGAATCCCAAATGTAAACAACTCACAAGTCTCAGCAAGTCCCTAAAACTTATGAGACCCACAAGGCTATAACATTCCCAAGTATCCCAGTTAGGGCTACTACTGCTGTGACCGAAAGCAACTTGGAAGGAAAGGGTATATGTCAGTTACACTTCACACATCACTGTCCATCAATGAGGTAACAGGAACTCAAACGGGACAAGAACCTGGAGGTAGGAATTATTTCAGAGGCCATGGAGGAGCACTACTTACTGCCTTGCTCCTGTGCCTTCATTAGCCTGCTTTCTTACAAACTTCCAGGAAGAACGTTACACGACAAGACAACAGAGGGTGTGGCAGTCATAAGGAAAGCATGAGGCACAGTATTCCTGCCCACCCGTTGGTCTATATCACACGAGTCTCTGTTGCTTGTGATGAATCCATTTCAATCAGCCTTCCTGGTCCCTGCCCGGATTCTTAGGCTAATTCATCTTCAGAACTAAAGCTCAGTTATGCTATATAATAACTGTTTCTCCAAAAGGCCTGTCCGAGTCAAAATCCCCAGATCTTTGGTAGTAGTCTTATCTGCAGAGTCTTTGCATAGGTTATCAACCCAAGAGTCTCATAGCCCTGTATCCAAGCGTCTTTAAAGACAGTCAGAGACATACAGTGGCATGCCCAGAGGGAAGATGGCAGTGTGACCATGGGAAGCAGAGGTTTAGTAGGGGAGACCAGAACAAAGGACACTTGATAAATACGGATCATCCCTGTGTTCATTAGACTACTACTGTGACCTGGAGAATACGGAAGAAGGAAAGATTTATGTGGCCCAGCCTCAGAGACTTCACTCCTTTTCAGCAGGAGGACCTGGTACAAAGACCCTGGAGGAGAGTGCAGTGATAATGGATGGGCCCAGGACCTCAAAGACTCACTTGACCAGTGCCCTGCTTCCTCCAACCACACTTCACCTTTCACATCCCCACCGCCCGCTGCTAGTTATCTCCTGCTTGATTCCATCAGATGGATTGAAGCACTCATCATGTCTGAGCCCACAAGATCTACTCATCCCTGATCCATCCTCACAGACAACACCCCCGCCACCCCCGCCGGAGCGCTTTCCTAATCTGTGCTCTCTTGGTCCAATCAAATTGACAGTAGGATTCACTGACTGAGTCTCGCAGAGGCTTCAGGGAGATCACCGCCTTGCCAACACCTGGCTTTGGGATTTCGGAGCCAGAGCTGTGAACGAATCAGTCTCTGTTGTTTTAAGCCTCCTCATGCTAATGTATATAGCAGCCTGCAATGCTCTCACTCTGGGGACCTCAGCTAGGTTCCTGATCTCACTGAAGGGCCCCGATCTCCACTTCTACTCTGCAGCCTCTTATCAAAAGTTGAAATCTCCCTTGTGTGGCATTTAGAGCCTCAGGAGTCAGCCAGGCAAAAGACCCTGAGATCTGGCCCGGACTGGTTCTGCCCCAACAGAGCTCTGGAGCGGTCAAGATGACAACATTACATCCGTGGAGACCAGCTTCCTAGACATTGCTCCCTCCTCCCCCCCCCCCCCCCCCCAACTGAGGACTACATTCTGTCCGTGGCTGCTTCAGTAGTGCGATGGTGAATGAGATGAAAAATAGACAGGATCAAGCACTCTCGAAGTTAGCTCTCAAACGGCAAATTTCTTCTCCATTCTCCATCATTCTAATAAATGTATCCCTTAAAGCTTATTTATTTCCAGGGATTTCCACCCCACCCCCCATCACGATATTTCAGCATTGTGAGCACACATTCACTGCACACACAACCTTCAAAATGGGACAGAAGTGGGCAAACGGCAGATGTGCTTTGTCTTAGTAAATCTATTTGTGTCTTTAGCTCTTGCTCTGCCTCAGAGTACTCGAGGATGAGTCCAACCCTCCTGTAAAAATCTCAGCAGCTAAGATCGAGACTAGGTGCCCCCCCCCAAGGGTAGTGCTGAGCTTCTGAGAGCCAGGGAAGAGCACCCAGTCTGCAGCAAATCTGGGCATCCACCACACTCTCTGGAGGGGGTATGGGGTGGAAGAGACAATTTTGTGATGCTTGGATGCTGGCCAGTCTCTGGGCCTGTTGAGTGCCTACATAGGAAGGTCACTGAACCTTTCCAACCCCAAGCACAGGCTCTTTCACATACCATGCATACTACTCAAATGCCTGACACCTTGGACAACAACCCAGCTTGCCTTCTCCAGGAAGTTCCCAGCTCTGTTTCCCTTACATGATAGCATCCCTGGGGAATCTGTTCTCAACAATGAACTGACTCCTGCAGAATCTCAAGGTACCTAGGAGGAGAAAGGGCCATTTTTAACCTGTTCCTTGAGTCAGAACTTTTCCACTAGAGCCCTCACCTCACACCAAATGACTCATCTTCCCATCTCAGAGTACATAGTACATATGAGGTGCCTTCCCCACAGCCCAGCTGATGGGCTCTGCACTACAGCAACCTAGTTCCCCAGTGTCCCACTAGCACTGCGCCCAACACATGGGAAATAGACAATAAATATTGGTTATTTGTAAAGTACAATACCGAGCTTACTTTCACTGGAAATAAAAGGAACATCTCCTCCTCACGGGGCAATAAGATGGAGTATAACTCAAATCCACGCCTGTGACATTTTTAGGAGAGAGAAACCACATGGTAATGCTCCTCCCGCAAAACCCCTTCTAAGTGTCTACTTGAGCTTTTGTGAGCATCAGTCATAGATGCTAAATTGTGCTCTCTGGTAAAACCTGGATATAGGATATAGATGCTGGGGAAATGAGATCTGTCTCTCCCCTTTAAGGAAGTAGTCTGTGTAGCCCTGAAGTGTCCCTGCATCCTGCTTGCTACCCTGAAGACCAGGCTGAGGACACCCACAAAAAAACATGTTCGGGACCTGCCCAGGGATGTAGGTCTTGGGCACTTAGCACAGCCGTGCTCTGCAGGGAAGACCAGAGCTTCCCTCCTATACCCCGCTTCCAAACTCATTCTGCAGAGAAGGATAGAGCTGCATGTACCTAACAGGAGGGAGTCTACAGACAAGCTCTGATCTCAGCATTTCTTCTTAATGTCATATATTAAAAACTGGTGCAAATCCCCCATGCACGGGGCTGGAGAGATGGCTCAGTGTTGTTAAGAGCACCGACTGCTCCTCCAAAGGTCCTGAGTTCAAATCCCAGCAACCACAGGGTGGCTCACAACCACCCATAATGAGATCTGATACCCTCTTCTGGGGTATCTGAAGACAGCTACAGGGTAATTATATAATAAAATCCTCCATGCTCACCCATGAGCCCTACACCTTCTGTATGGCACCTCAGCTAGTTCTAGGTCATCCTTACAGTGTGTCATAAGCACACAGAATGTCACCTGGTCCTGATTAAAAATCACCCATGGAGAGCAGCCATTTGACTGAGGAGGCCTGAGAGCAGCTGAGGGCTGCTTGAAGTCACTACTCATCCAGGTTCAGGTATCTCTCTGTGGAGATGACTGAATGCCCTGGTACTACCCTTTTCTGAATTATATGGCCTGCCTTGATATTCACATTCTTGGTAAGGCCAAGAGAAGAGGAAGCCTGAGTCCTCTTTGCAAGGCCCTGCGGGCAAATGGGGCATAGACATGAATTCTTCTGGTCTGTCCCAAAGTACACAGTCAAGTGCAAAGAAGAGTCAGCTATGGGTCTTCCCTCTGATGGACAAAGTCACTGGACTTTGGAGATGATGCTGTCCATATCACAGAAGTACCATGGAGGGTCTTCATTATGTTTAGCCACTTGTGACTTCACAGGCACTCCATCCGTGACTATTCTTCCTCTGGGCAGACAGATCCAGTGAATGCTAACAGAGCCGGGGGTGGGGTGGGGTGGGGAGGGGGTCTATGCTACAGCCAGTGGTCCTCCTGTCTCAGAGCTTGAACTTTCTTCAGTGCCCACATGAGAAGCATGGTCCTTCCTCTCTCCTCACAGGGCCAGCACTGACCGATGGGGAAGAAGCTGGGCATGCTATGACTCTAGAGAAGGTGCGGGCTCCAAGGCAGCCTTTTCCTTACAGAGCTGGGAAATTGCTGAAGCCAGACCTTTAAGAAGATGCATGTGACCTGAGGGTCACTGTGTTAGTCCTATAGTGTGATTCTAGGAGAAGCACCCAGAGAGGGTGTGGTCCACCCTGAGGGCTGTCTTTCTCTTAGGGCATCTATCTCAGTGTTTGGACACGCACCCAGACCCTAGGCTAGCTTCGCAATATGGCATGAGCACCCAGAATATCACCTGCTCCAGATTAAAATCAGCACCTGCCGAGAAGCCACAAGCATGATGAAGACAGAGAGCAGCCCGGGTGCTGGCAGGAGTCACTGCCCATGTGGGCTAAGACAAAAAATATGCTTCATACAGAGAAGCAATCCCTGGGTTGTGGCTGGACACTGACAATGCTATGAGATTTGCTAGAGGAGTCATGATTTGTTTTAGAGAACAGCCTTATTGCCACAGTGGCCACACAAAACTCCTTAAATCAATGCCCAGCGATCCCAAATAGCCTCACAGGAAATTGGCCAACCTCTCAGTCTTCCGTGGCCAGTGTCTGTCTATGCCCTTGACCTCTGGTCACAAGTCTACACGGATGGTCAGGGCTTGCTATAATCAGTGGGTTCTACTTCTGCATTCTTCCCACATACTTCTGGTCAGTCATGTCTTTAGACTGTCTGGGGAGTGCCAGGCCCTTTCTCCTTCTTTCTCCAGCAGAAGAGCCTACTAGTCTGAACTCTTATCAGTGAGATGTGAGCATGCAGTGTAAGAGTGTCTAGGGCACGTGGAAGCCAGAGCTTGCCTTCCACGCATCTCTATGCATCCTACTCAGCTCCAACCAAGGCGATTCACAACCCAGGGGGGTAGAGGAAAGTAGCAGAGGCAACTAGAGAAGGACAGTGCAGCTAGAGGTCAGTGAACATGGGCTTGCGTCTGCTACAGAATGGCACTGGGCAACGGTCCTTCCCCTGACCCAGGAGGTGTGACACTCACTTCAGCAGAAAGAAAAGCATCCTTCCTCTGTAGTGTTTTCTGCTCAGTGATTCAGGGTGAGGGGAACAGGAAGTGTGAGAGGCTGTCTCCGAGTGGGTCATCTCAATAATGTCCACAGACCCTAGAGGAGAGGGCAAGTCTCTGCATCCTTCGGGGCCGAGGATGGAATGATAGTTCTTCCCAGATGGTTCCAGTTCTCCGAAAAGACCTGGGTAAAGGCATCGCTCCTTAGGTGCTCACCATCTGCATCCATCACACAGTCAGTGCCTTATAGCTACAGCAGGTTCCAGCTAGTCTAACTGCCCCTAAGTCAGCCTTGTCCGGTTACCTGCCCGGACCTTATTGCTGCTTCTCATGATGATGGACTGAAACTCCGAAACTATCAGCACACCCTCAATTAAACGATGTCTCCCGCGTTCAACCTCGGCTCAATGTGGAATCCAGTCTTTTTCTGCTACCTTTTCACGAAGATGTAGAACTCCCCGCTTCTCCAGCACCACATACGTCTGCCGGTGCACTGTCATGTGTCTTGCTGCGATGATAATGGACTAAACCTCTGAAACTGTAAGCCAGCCTCAAATAAATGTTTTCCTTTCATAGAGTTGCCTTGGTGATGGTGTCTCTTCACAGCAATGGAACCCTAAATAAGACACCAGCTGAGAGAAGACAGCCATGGAGGAAGTGATAACTGGGCAAGACCGATTGGTCTTTGGCGACACATCTCAACAGCCTCTCCACCAGTGCTGGGCTCAACATGTGACACCAGGAGAAGAGTGGGAGATGATGTGATAGCTCTGCTTTTCCTTCCATTGGGTCGTTATACTGAGTCCCACTATGCCACTCGACACATTCGAGAGTTATTTGAGAAAAGGGAACCACAGTTGAAAAAAAAAAAAATTCTTCCATCAGATTGGCCTGTAGGGAAACCTGTGGGGCATTACTTCTAATTTGTAATTGATGGGGGAATAGTAGTCAATTGTGTGTGGTGCCACCCCTGAGCTAGTGGTCCCGAGGTCTATAATAAAGCAGATTAAGTAAGCCATGGGGAGCAAGCCAATAAGGAGCATTCCTCCATTACTTTTTCTTCAGCTCTTGACTACAGAGTCTTACCTTGAGTTCCTGCTCAGACTTCCTTAGATAATAGATTGTGTTTTAGGAGTATAACCCAAATGAACTCTTTCCTCCCAAATTCTTTGGTTATGGCATTTTACCACAATAATACAAATCCTAACTAAAAAATACTACATAGCCCAGACTGTATTGTCTATGTAACCCAGGATGACCTCGAACTTGCGATTTTCCAGTATCTGCTCCTGTGTTCTGAGGCTACAGATGTATGCTGCTGGCTCTGCTACTGCTATGGTCTTTTACCTGAGAATAATGAGGACAAGGCCAAAGGAGGACGGAGACATTGGGCACTGGATGTCAAGTGGGACCTATCTGCCAGACATCAGGATAGAGATATCATTTGGAAAGCTGGAACAGGCAGAGTCCAGAAATGTTTGTGAACTAGAGATGGGAGGCACTGAACCCTCCCACAGAGAAACACTTAAAACAAAGGGAAAGAGAAATAACCAAGGTGTAAACTTGTGTCCCACCAAGGTTGCAAGGTGAGTTGTCGAAAACCTTTAATTCCAGTACTAGGGAGGCAAATGCAGGCAGGTCTTTGCGAGTTTGAGACCGCCTGCTCTATATAGTGAGTACCAGGCCAGCCTTAGCCATATAGTATTAAGACCCTGACTCTCAGATAGAAAGGGGGGAAAAAAAGAATTTTGAAAAACTAGAAATTAGGAGAATAGTGAGCTGAGAGGCAGCAGAGATGAGATGATTCCGTGACCTCTGAGCCGGAAAGAGAGAGTAGCAGGAAGACTAGGAGGCATTAGTAGACTGGCGTCCTAGTCCAGTAGAAACTTGAAAACCTAGGTGAAAGCCATCCCAGCTCCAGATGTGCTGAACTTTTATGGAGACTCTATGTCACAATAATGGGACCGACAGAAGATTGCCGTTGCCTGGATCTGCATTGGCTGCTACGACAAAACACCATAGCTGTTTGTAAACACAGAAACATGTGCCTTCTTGCTGTGGATGCTCGGATCCAGGATTAATGAGGCCTCGCAGATCCTTCTCTGCTGAAGGCCTCTAAAATGGCGCCTGTTGCTGCGCCCTCTTGTGGTACAAAACAGAAGAGCGAGGGGTCTCTACTTGCCCCGGCCCTTTTGTCTGGGCCTTAGACTACGAATGTGGAGCCCTTGCTAGCCAGTCTAGGGGTACAGAGGCTCTGGGGAGAAGGAGGTCTAGCTGAGTGGGAGCAGGCAGGTGGAGCAGATTATTAGGAAACCTAATTTAATTTCTATGTAGGCAGTGTGCTTATTTCTCCTACAGTACTCTCTTGGTAAGCTTGAGAAAACTAAAGTAAGTAAAGGTTCTTTCAATACCCAAGTCCAGTGATGAATATGGCAGGTGGAGTGGGGGAGAGTAGAAATCCTACTACATGGCCCTTCCCTGGAACCACAGTACACCTGTGGGAGAGTCTTCACTTGGCCAAGGCTGCTCCTAACATCCCCATTATCCCTGCCTGGAAGGGCTCTGTGTCCATGCTCCCTCTTACACCACCCTCAGAGAGCACCCATACTTATTTGCCTCTCCTTCCCATGTTTGGTTCATCTTTTTCTCACTGCCAGTACATCAATATGTGATATCATGGCTTGCAAGAATCTCAGGTGCTGACAAATGATGAGATTCCCCCATTCCCTTGTAGAGAGGAGTGGACACCAGGCAGTAGAGGGATTCCAGGGAGTTAACAACCTCCTTTGAACTCAATATCCAACACACCACTCATTGCGTTCAGGTCACCTGGTCCATGTCCTCCAAAGTGTCAGATGCCTGAGGGAGACACCTATTTCAGCGCTCTTATGAGAGCTGGGGGAATCACTGTAAACTCTAGTGTTGCTTGTGGCCAAAGACTCTGGGGCCACTATATTCCTATTCTTTCTTGGTCAAATAAGAAGTACTTTTCCTACTTCAACTCACCCTGGCACAGTTGCCCAGGCCCACCCTGCCTCAAAGATGGGCAAAGACAGGCATGGTGGATTTCTTCATATGTTGCAAAGACAAACTTTTTTTTTTTTTAAAGCATCTTCTATTCTGCATCTGGTTTGTCTATTTCTCTGGTCTTCTCGGCAGAGAGCCAGGTCCTCCTTGTTCATTTTTAACTTACCAGAGCGTCTCCACGCTCCCCTCCCCCTTCCCATACTGCTGCTGGGGAGGCCATTATCTTTTGAGCAATCAATGCTTGGCAGAGGCCCAGGCAGAGGATGGCTGGGTCTGCAGGCTGTTCTTCAGCAGAGAACCCAGGATGCTATTCTAAATAAATGTGCAGGCTTACAAAAAGGACAAATATCAAGTAAATCTCGCCTATAATGTCCCATCAAGTAATATTCGTGAAGATTAGCTGCAAGAACCTATGAATTTGGGGACATATAAATAACCCTGCTTTTGACAAGCAACACATATACTTTTTTTTTAAAAGAGCGAAATGTCAGGAAATTCATTTCTGGAGATCCACGGAGACGTGCACATCAACAGGCTGCTACCTTGGTAATAAACTCGGGGATGTAAAATACGGCTCGCATCTCTGAATTCTCACACCCTCATCAGCAGCCTGGAAGAATGGAAGCTGGGGGAGTCCTGACTTAAATCAGGGGCTGCGAGTTTCTCTAGAAGCAATCTCTATGCTTCTCTCTGAGATGGGACTGTGAAAAGAGAGGGTAGGGAACAAAACCAAAATGGGCCTAGACCTCTTGGGAAGAGCACAAAGAAAATGTAGAGGTGACAGTGCTTGGCACTGATTGCAATAGTGCAACTTATCAATAGATCCATCGACGCACTCCCACGGGGAGAAGCACCTGGGCTTTGTGAAAGGTTTATGTGGACATTTTTAAATCTATCTTGTCATCAAGTGCACGGAAGGTGACTGTCCTCAGAACATTTAAAGTGTGAGTCATTACACCCAGGACCATTTTAATTTGCAAGTCCAGATCTGAATCTAAATCCGTCAGGATAAAAATATTTCTCTCACCCTAAGAATTTGGATAATTTCTAATTCTTTCAATTTTGAGGCTTTACCAATCTCTAAGATCTACCATTAAAAGCCTTGACCCTAAATCATCTCCAGGGCAGCAGAAAAGATGAAGGAGTCTACAGTAAGGCTTCGGGGGCAGGGGCTTCTAATGAGCGTTATGTATAAATGCTTTTTCTTTCAGGACATTTTATAGCGGCTTAAGTCAGATGGTAAAAGGAAATTCAATTGATTGTCTGAACGACCTGCTCTCTTTTGGGTTTCTTGTCTTGCTTATCTAGTTTCTTCTATCCCAAGGAATGTCTTCATCCATCCCTGCTTTCCTGCATCTGAGATTTGTATGGCACACACAGTAGCAGTGAATCGGCATGTGCTAGTTCACTGCTACAGCAGACCCTGGCAATGGGTGTTGTATTTGTAGAGAATATGCTCAGAAGCTGAGGGTTTGACAGAGCACTGACTCCGGGGTTGATGAGGGCAGAGAGCCTCACTATGAGGCTCTTGGGGGCCTGCAGATGAATAGCCCTGCACTGTACCCACCTTTGGAAGCTCACACAGATAACAACACTAGGATGCAAGGTCCGTGTGATAAGTGATGCAATGCAGCCTGTTCAAAAGGTCACTGAGATTCTGGGGGGGAAGAACTGCATTTCCTGCTGGTGTTCATGCTTTAGGAGGCAAGGGGACCTGTGGGGAGGGGAAGGCAGCTCAGGGGGCAAGTACAAATTTTCCATGACAGGGCTATCAGAGCTGCAAATAGAGACACATGTGCACATGAAGATATGCATTAGCATACTCATGGGCAACTCAATCGCCTAATTGTGTGAAAAGATGTATATAAACCACAGCAGATTCATGGAGATCGTCACACTGCTGTGACTGGCCCTGTGGATGGGAGGGTGCAAAGCTGTAACGGATGTAGAGGGCAGAAGAGAACAAAACCAGAAGAGCTAGAGAGGTGATGTCAGGAGTAGAGGACATCCAAGGTCACCTGTGTCAAGTGCAGAGGAGGCTAAGAGCAAGGGGAAAACCAGGGTGTATATGATGCCTCTGTTGTATTAGCAGAACCTGGGAATGGAACAACAGCAGAAGAAGTGGGGCAAAGTGGAGGATTTATCAGCAGGGAGACAAAAGGTTAGAAGGAAAGAGATGGTTCTCTGGGCAAAGAGAGCTGTGAAAGGCATGTGTTGCCCCGAGGGTGAGTAGATCAAGACTATCCTTCTCCTCAATACCTTGTTCAGTGTGAGATGTGGCCACATAGTGTGTCCACAGGGAGGACTCCCCCGAGAAGCATGTGGGATATTCAGGGGTCAGGCAGCACCTCATCTTGAAGAAGACAGGATCTGGGAGTGAGCCCCAAGCAGGGACAGCGCTGTGAAGGAGAAGACGCCTAGCTTTACCACACTGTGGTGCCTTTGATCTCACCCCAGTGTCTGCAGACTTCATTAGCACCCATTCTAAGCATATGTCTGCAGTTTGAAACCCACTCCCGGTACCCACTCCGCTGTCTTAGGGTTTCATGGCTGTGAACTCTTATAAAGGCAAACATTTCATTGGGGCTGGTTTAGCGTTTCAGAGGTCCAGTCCACTATCATCATGGTCAGAATCATGACAGCATGCAGGCAGACATGGTGCTGGAGGAGCCAAGAGTTCTACGTCTTGATCCAGAGGCAACAGCAGGAGACTGTGCATCACACTGGGTGCAGTTTGATCATAGATGAGATCTCGAAAGCCCACCCTCACAGTGAAACACTCCCTCTAACAAGGCCATGCCTACTCCAATAAGGCCATACCTCCTAATAGTGGCACTCCCTATGAGCCGACCCTTCAAACACATGAGCCAATGAGAGCCAAACCTATCCAAATCACATTCAACAGATCTATGCATGCCTACGAGAGGCCTCTAGAGATGAGCACAGCTTCCATGTACAAAGCCCACAGCTCCTCCTTGTTACCTCAGTTCCAGGTCATACACCCAGTGACCTTCTTCTTCTAGACCCTGTCTCTCACAGGTTCTGCCACCTCCTAATATCAACCTTGTAGGGATCAAGCCTTGGGTCTTTTAGCAGGCCTGCCTCCTGATCCTTACACCCTCATGGGATTTCCTTTCCTTCTAACAAATAGAGTATTCCAGAGGTGAGACTGTCATGTCACATGTGCCACACCTGTCCTTGCTCTCAGCTGCCTGAGTATATTAGTTAATGAATTAAAAATCCAATTCTCTCTCCCTTTCTGTCTCTTCCCAACCCCTGCTCCTTTTCCAATCCCTTCCTCTATTTCCTCCCCTGTCCCTTGTCCCCCTTCCCAGTTTGCCTTCCCCTTCCCTCTCTCCTGTCCCTCTTCCCTTGTTTCTTCCCCCCTCCCACTCTACCCTATTCTTCGTCTCCCTCCCTTTCTCACTGCCCCCTTCCCTCTCCCTCTTCTTGTCTTAATGGATGAAGTGGGAAAGCTTTGCTGGGAAAGTATATGTAGCAATGAGTGGAAGATGACCTTGAGGAACCACCATTAGAAAATAGACTCTGCCCACAGCCTGAGCAAGGTTGGAAGTATACTGCGCATGGCTCAGCATCCAGATGACAAGCAGACTTCTCCACATCACAGCAGCAGCCTTGTGAGAACCTGAGCCAGGCCCTAGGTGGCCAACGGGCACTGCAAGAATTTGGTAATGAGTGGGTTCCTGGAAGCCACGGTGATAGTGGTGATCACTGGTGGCAGCAGAAATTTAGCACAGGCAAACACAGACCTGCCATCAGCTCCCACACCTGTTCCTCCCTGTATGGAGGGCTCTCTGGGCACATCTGGTATGTAGAGCCTGGTCTATATGTAGCTACCTGCCTACATCTTGGACAGTACTGGTCTTGTGAGGATGCCAGTTCTGACTGGGCACAGGTGCCTCCCCCATTTCTTTTGGGATTTGATGTGCTGCTTTCTCACTTGGACACCTAGACAGCCATAACATAGTGCTTGTTGTCATTCCTTACAGTCACTGCATGCTCCCCATCCTTGGGGTACCTGTGGGCTTCATCACTACACTGGTAGTCTCTTCTTAATTCTCTTGCCTAGATTTCAGAGCTTCTACTCTCCAGCAAAGATTGACTTTTATAGTTAGAGCAAATGTTTGACTTTGTGAAGTCTCTGAAAACAGTCACCTGGCTCTGATGGCTAACTGGAACACAGTGTCCCAATCAAAACAGGGCAAGAGACACAGAAGGCGTGGAAGCATCCTCGCAGTATAATTTCCCAGCTTCCCACCTAGACTGAGTCCTCCGCTGCTCTCTGGCTGTGCACCTCATCATTAAGTCAGAGGCAGGAGAGGCATTCGATCATTGAGATGGCTTCTTTGCAGAGCAGAATTGATCCCTAGGGGATATTATGTCTTTGCCTCATCTGGCCTTGCACATCTCAGGAAGCTCCACAGTTCCTCCAGGGACACCTTCCCTCTGAGCAATAGCGTTCACCACCTGCTCTTCCTGATTTCCCAACTTTCCCTCTCCCAACTCGCCCTATTACTTGTGTCTTACCTCACATATCACACATAATGATTCTGCTCACAACCTCCTGTTAACCAGGGCTGCCGGTTCATATGACCTCTTCCCTTGTCACCAAATTGTCATTTAATATGACTTATTGTCATTGCTTCTCTTGAACCCCTGGTGCTGAAACAGTCAGTCTGGATTCTGTGCACTTGGATGGTTCACTGCCCATACTATCTTATGAAACAGCCCTTCTGTGGGCAGGGCATGTTATCCCGCTGTGTTGTTCCTTTGCAGTGATGGCCTGGAATAGACTCAAGCCTTCTGTACACAGGGACATTATCTGAATCTCTATGAATAGTAAGCAGAGATCTTACCCAGGAATCCATGCAGGGGCACATGGTACATTAAAATCCTGCAAACCTAATCAAGACAAGGCAATGCCATCAAATTTCTGACCCAGGGCCAGCACTGTGGTGGAAGAGATGGAGATCTTAGAATGACATGTTCAGATTTGTCTACACAAACCATTCTAAGTTGTGGGGCTTGGGGAGGAGTCTCTAAGCCATGTCTGGGACCGGGACACAGTTCACATAGAGGGCAAAGGCTTCTTGCCAGCCAGCCAGCCAGGCTCTCCAAGGGCCGCTACAGCAGAGACCTCTAAGGACATAAGCCTTCTTAGCAGCTGGCACCTGACACGGCTCCAGGAGAATTCCCAAAGCCTACATATGGCTTCTCAGATGAAGGCTCAGACAAGGGCCTTCCCAAGCTCAGCTCCAGCCTCACAGACAAGTCCTTAGGAGTCAAGAATTGATATGCAAGGGTCTGGAGTTCTTAAGTGACTTCATCTGAAAAACATTGTTTGCATCATTACATCTGCTTCTGGTAGGGAGGGGCTCAGATCAGTTTCTCCAGCTTGGACTCCTGCTTCTCCCCTTACTTCTGCTTCTCCATAGGGTCCGGTGCCACACCTATCCCAGCATACACTCACAGAGAGACATCCATACAGTCACATGCTACTGAACTGAGTCACGTTCACCAGGGATTAGACTTATGTAAATAGTATCTTGACCATCAGAGCCATGCAATCCATCCGAGGCACACAGTCCTCCAGAGAACTGGTACAGATTATAGACTAGAAAGGGAGACCAAGGCCCAGGCCTGCTCCTTGGTACTGTGGTTACCAGACCCCACCCCACCCCCAACCCTGCCCTGAGCACTGCAGCACACAGGTCCACACTCACAGTTTTCTGTCGGTGTCAGATAGGAAAGTCCATATAAACAGAGAAGGGGGAAAGCCACAGCTTGTAGATACAGCACAAGACCTTGGGAGGACTGTGGAGAAAGATTAACGAAGCCACCAGAAGCCAAGGGTTGAGACAACGTCCTATAAAATCATAACCTTTGAGCAGTTGGGTAAGATTGACATGCTGAGCCCACAGGAGGACACTTGGGAAAGCCATGGGTAGGAGCCTGGGTTTGGACCCAGTGATGGACGGGTGCAGAGGGCAGAGCTTGGTGAAGATGATCAAGTACGGGACCTAAGTACCACCAGATACCAAGAACCCATGCACGCTGCTAGGAGTTCATGTCCCGTCTTGGAGCAATGGACACCCTAGATATCCTCTGCAGGGAGGGACAGGCACGCAGACTTTGTGCACCTGTGATGGACTTGAGCCGACAGTAACAGAAGCATCCTCCAAAGGGACTGCCCCTCCAGTCCTCTAGCAAAAGACCATGTCCTGAGCTTGTTGAAGACTAGTGGGTAGAAAAGGGAACAGAGAGTTTAGTAATACCACCCTCCTCTAAATCATTGTCCACGGGATTCTAGGAAGAAGGTGAGTGGGAGTTGATGTTCTGACCTGAGAAGGAGGACAGGAAGTCTTGGGTGACACAAGAGGAAGAACAGGTTAGGTAGGTGTGGCCACATGTGAGTATGAAAATATCTCTTTCATTCTAAGAGACTGAAACTCTTGCTAAATCTCACAGAGAGAGTTGATAATATACCTAGTGGTTACTGAAGAGTGCTACCCTACTGTGTGCTCAGCCAGTTAGTTTAACCTGCCTTTAAGAGAACAACATAACAACTACCTTAATTCCCTTGGGTTTTTCATATAATTAATGTTTATGACCTAAGTTAATAAATAGCTGAAATCGGAACATATATATATATCCTCCAATACTGTATAGCCACAAGTAATGCATGTGTGAATAGTAAAAAAATGAGACAAAGGCAGCCTTATAAAGTGAATATCCTTCATAACTGCTCAAGACAACATATGGATATTGCTTGACAGCATTTGTTAGTTTATCTAGGTCAGTTGGAGTCAGTGATTTAATTTCTTTAAAAAAAAACCTGTTAAAGATTTTTGTAACATATCCTTCCCTCTGCATGTGATGCTCTCTGTATTGTTCGATAAAGAGAAGACAAAGTCCTTTGTTGGGGATGGAGACAGACAGAGTCACAAGACAGCATGCCGACAGGCACGGATACAGACTCACACACCAGAAAGAAAATTACAGAAGACATGAGAAGAGAGAAGTAGAAGTTTCAAATCTAAGCCCATTGTTAGTTAAACTGCACCAAGGAGAATTGTGTCTTAACATCTTCTCCTTAATGAGACACCTACACATTATTGGTGACTCTGAATTCATCATTAACGGGGTCAGGCTGATTCATAGACAGTGAAGGTGGCCACTCAAGTAAGTGACCACAGACTTCAACAGAATGTAGGTCATTAGGGTGACTGAAGCCCATCTGCCTGTAGAGGCCCGCCCTCAAACACAGTCACATTGATGCTAATGCCCACCCTACTCAGTACTTGAGTGAAAACCTGAGGAAACTATATTCTTAGCTTTCTTTTATCACTAGATTATGCTACTCAGGAGCAGCGGAGCTTCTGCCAGGTAAGAGGAGAAGGAGAATGAATCAGGAAAGGGACGTTGAGTCTGCTAGTGTAGGGGTGACTCTTAGCAGCCTTCCTTGCTTCTGCAGGCCTCGACAGTCCGGCCCAGTGCCAGGGCCGGATTGGAGGAAAGAAAGAAACTTAGCATCCTGAGATGGCCTCTCAGCTGCTGTGGCACAAGGCCCTGTACATGTGAAATCTCTAGCTGGCATCAGAGGCAGCAACCTAGCAAGAGCAGTGGGCATGCTGTAAAAAGCCGCAGATGCTGTTGCAATTAGCAGGGTGAGCACGTACCCAGCCCACAGCTGACAGGGAACTCATGTATCTGGGCCACGTGGGGCCTTATCGTCTACGGAGTAAACAGCGCCCGCCGGAAGTCTCACTAGCTGCTTTGAGACAAGAGAGGCCTTTCGTGTTCCAGCTCTCTGCTTTTCCTTGCTGGAGAAGCACACCTCCTGTTCACATGAGGGGAAAGGATGCAGCAGCCCTTGTGCCCTGCACACAAACACACATGCATCCCAGAAAGAGAGTGCTGCTGAAATCTGAGGGCAGGGCCGGGATTCAACCCCGAGAATCCCAGAGCACAAAGGAAGACAATTCTGTCTGTGGATCCCAGTTCCATTTTCTTCCGTCTTAAAACCCATCTCCTTTCTGTCCTTAGAAATGCAGAAAGGATGGTTAATAATTAATGGATAAAGACCTCTGCATTATTAAATGCCAGGATGCTAGGCCAGCCCAGCCCAGAGCTGGAGACAGAATGGATGGTACAGCAGTCCTGGCAGCCATCTGGAGTCCTCTAATCACCTATCCCAAGAAACAAGGGCAGGCCCAGATGCCATATAGTATATACCAGCTAGGGGAGGACAGGAAGTCGTATATAGGGCTGCACAGAGGTCCGTCATGACGGAGGGGCCCTGGGCATGCATCCTCTGGATCGGGTGACAAGGGTTGGGACAGCAAGATGCAGAAGTCTTTAAGGGAAACAACTTGGATGGTTTATCAAACAAACCCACTGTCTGTCCCAAACTCTGTCACAGAACACACAGGTTGTGGGCACATTGAGAGCTCATAGCCAAGCCCAGTTAAGAGATGTTTAAACAGAGGCACAGCAGAGTGTGTCCAGAGGGCACTGATTTATCCAAGAGGGATATTACTGATGGAGCATCCCATCATTCTGAGATGCACACCTGTTTTCATATGCAAACATCAAGGCTAGAACATCAGACTCAGGGAATACTACATTTAAAAAAAAAAAAGCATCATTGGCATTATTGGTAGAAGCTTTTTTGGCTCTCACTCCTTTTTTTTTTTTTTTTCTTTTAACTCTTGTTCTGGTATTCTGGTTATTAGGGAAAAAAAATGAAAACTAGCATGTCCAGCCACAGGCTGGTGATCCTACCTTTCCTTCTGCAGGATACTGTGTGCCTGTAGGAAGCAGGCTTTCTTTAATTTTTTAATTAATGGGCCCTAGGGTGACAAGGACTCGCAGAGGCCAAGCCCTGTCCTTTCTCAGAGCATGTTCTCCCCCGACCCCCGCCCTTGGCTGACAGGGAACCCATGTATCTGAGCTACTTGGGGCCTTATCTTCCACAGAGTAAACAACACAGAAAGTCTCACTAGCTGCTCTGAGACAGGGAGTCCTTTCAGGTTTTGGCTCCCTGCTTTTCTTTGCTAGAGACACACACCTCCTGTTCACATGGGAAGGGGGAAGGAGAAGCAGCCCTTGTGTCCTGTGCACCAACACAAATGTATCACAGAAAGAGGGGGCTGCTGAAATCTGAGGATGTGACCAGAATTCAGCCCCCAGAGCCCAGAGCACAAAGGCAGACAGCTCACTCTGTGGATCCCAGTCCCATTCTCTTCCATCTTAAAGCCCATTGTGACTTGGAGGTTTTCTGGACAACGAGACCCACAGAATCCTGACTGACATGTGCCGTCATCATGATGCCCTTACTCAGTAGATCATCCTGAGCATTTCCTTGGGCATGCCCAGTGGTTGCAGGTATGGCTAGAAAGACTTCACTTGGCTGTGAGCTTCTTGAAGGAGCATGGTCTTGCCAGCCCCTTTTTATACCATGGGTTGTTATGATTAACAAAGAAAACGTTCACATATGTTATGTGATCTCGTTTCTAATATTGGTAGCTGAACAGCATTTTTTTTTCTTTTTTTTCTTTTTTTTCTTTTTTTTTTTTTTTTTGACCTTAGAGGACACATACTTTTTTTTATTAGATATTTTCTTTATTTACATGTAAATTTCTCCTTTCTCAGTTTCCCCTCCAAAAAACAAACAAAAACAACAAGAACAAACCCCTATTGTACCCCACCTTCCCCATGCCTGCCACCCTACCCTCTCCCACTTATTGGCCCTGGCATTCCCCTACACTGAGGCACAAAACCTTCACAGGGCCAAGGTCCTCTCCTATTAATGATTGAATTTGCAATCTTCTACTATACACATGCTGTCAGAACATTCAGTCCCACCATGTATAGTCCTTGATTGATGGTTGGGTCCCTGGGAGCTCTGAGGGTACTAGTTAGTTCATATTGTTGTTCGTCCTAAGGGGCTGCAAACCCTTCAGCTCCATATATCCTTTCTCTAACTCCTTCATTGGGGACCGTGTACTCAGTTCAATGAATGGTTGTGAGTCTTTACATCTGTATTAGTCAGGTATTGTCAGACCCTTTCAGGAGATAGCTATATTTAGGCTGGCTTGTCCTTCCTTCAGTCTCTGCTCCATAGTTAATCTCTGCCACTCCTTCCGTGGGTATTTGGTTCCCCCTTTTAAGAAAGAATGAAATGTCCACCTTTTGGTCTTCCTTCTTCTTAAGTTTCTTGTGGTTTGTAGGTTGTTCTTCCTGTGTTCCAAACTTCTGGGCTAATAACCACTTATCAGAGAATGCATACCATGTGTGTTCTTTTGTGATTGGGCTACCTCACTCAGGATGATACTCTCCAGATCCATCCATTTCCCTAAGAATTTCATAAATTCATTGTTTTTAATAGCTTAGTAGTACTCCATTGTGTAGATGTACCACACTTTCTGTATCCATTCCTCTGTTGAGGGACATCTGGGTTGTTTCCAGTTTCTGGCTATTATAAATAAGGCTGCTATGAACATGGTGGAGCATGTGTCCTTATTACATGATGGAGCATCTTCTGGGTATATGCCCAGGAGGGGTATAGCTGGGTCCTCTGGTAGAACTATGTCCAATTTCCAGAGGAACTGCCACACTGATTTCCAGAGTGGTTGTACCAGCTTGCAATCCCACCAGCAGTGAAGTAGTGTTCCTCTTTCTCCACAACCTCTCCAGCATCTGCTGTCACCTGAGTCTTTTATCCTAGCCAATATGACTGGTGTGAAGTGGAATCTCAGAGTCGAACAGCATTTCTTTGTGAATAGCAAAGAGTTCAGAATCCACAGTTAACATCCAGCGAGACTTCCACAGGGAAGTCCTAACAATAATCCTGCCAATGGTCTCCTGACCTCCAGTGACCTCTCCCACCAATACCTTTTCCCCCACAAGGTAACCTATGAGGGAGAGGCAATGGTACATCAGCCAAAGAACAGAGGGTGCATCTCCACAATCTCCTTGCAGATGACTGAGCAGCCTCAGGTATAAGCCTCAGGTCTCTACTTCTCTTTGAAGAACAACCTGCAAGTCAGCTCCAGGAAGTGAATCCCAGACTCAGGCATTTTGCTGCAATGGGCTGTGACCCTCCTTCCCTAAGCCCTTGATTGTTTTCAGGCACCAGGTAAGAAAGGCAATATCCTTTGGCAGGCTGGTGTGGAATTGAGAAAGGTCACTGCGTGCAGCAGAGTGGGGAGCTGCAAGAGGCCCTTGGTGTGGTGCAGGGTCATTGCTTTGAGTTCCAGGAGTGTGGGCAGAACAAACGTGATAGTGGAGGTGGCCTGGGGCTGACAGGCTGTCCATTTACCCAGCCTGGGTTTCTGCCCACTACCTCAGACTCCATCCTGCCTGGCAGCTAAAGTGGTGGCTGGCTCCCTCCAAGGTTCTCAGCCTGAGCTATTATTGATCGACAGACACTTTGAATGAGGCAGGGGAGAAAACAGCAGCCAACCAGAAATAATTAGGAGAAAGGAAAGACTCCTCAAATCCATCTCCTCTCCATAGCCCCAGAGCAACGCTCCCTATCACCCCCAATAGCTGCCTTTTGTCTTTCAAACACACACACACACACACACACACACACACACACACACACACACACA
>JADRCD010222493.1:0-19190 GCA_019843815.1 Montemys delectorum | reverse complement strand
GAAGGAAGGAAGGAAGGAAGGAAGGAAGGAAGGAAGGAAGGAAGGAAAACTGCAGAACTGCAGAGGTTGCCTGCTGATATACGAAGAGCCCATTCCAGCCTTTCTCTCCCCAGGGTCTCCCAGAGGCCTTTCCACACTCTGGTCTTTTTCACTGTATCTGTGAACATCTGAGGAGTAGGAAGAATGCCTGAGTTCAGGTAGCCAGAGCAGGAGACACACAGCACCCAGGATCTTCATGTCTAGTCTTTGACATTGCAGCTAGATGCGTCGTTTACAAACATCACAATCAAGAACCATGTGATGAAGTTTCAAAAACAAAAATCACAAAGTCTCACAATGTTTCAGGTACGTTTACAATTTTTCCCTGGGCCACATTCATGGCTCTCCTTGTCCCCATGCAGCCTATGGTGGGTTGGATACTCATGTTAATCTGAACAAACAAGCCTGGGAGTGCCAGGGGGGCCAAGGGCAGATCGGCCACTTCTGAATGTCTTTCCCTCTAGGTCTGAGATTCTTTTGCTCCCCTTCCAGCTCTTTGGGTTGAAGCTGTCCTCTCTCCTCCCTGTCTCTTCTTCATTAAGGAGTGTCCCCCTTCTCGGCATAGTGTCACTACAACCTTATCAGCAACCCTCCCCAAACCCCGATTCTCTGAAGCTGGAGAGAGGCCAAGAAGGAAAAGGCCAGGCTCTGAGAAAGGAAGGAAGGAGGAGATCTCCATGAAGGCACCCATCCAATCAACCCACCAGCCAGGGTTTCCTCCCCCATGCTACCCCCACTGGCAGATGGGGTGACTCAGGCTCTGCCTCACATAGCCTTTGGTTTACTGAAAGGCAACCAAGTACAAAGCCCAGGGGTGGGAAATGAACATGCCTTCAAGAGATGATTTGAGCAAAATACAATGGGAGCCAAAAGGAGAAGTAGGGCCAGAGACAACCTTGCCTGAGCACCTACAATTAGCTTCTGCCTCAATATCAGCCTACCTGCCGTGAGTATGAGAAGAATGGCCCAGGAAGCTGCATCCTGCTTCCCAGGCCTCTTGTTGCTGATGAGGCAGGAGATGGATTGGACCTGAAACAGCCATGATTCAAAGTAAGAGAGGCACTCAGAACAGTCTTCCTGGACCCAACAAAGTAACAGTGTGCCCTCTGTGCAAGGTTCCTTTGCCTATTGCTGTAGGGCTTATAAAAGTGCATTCTGAACTCCTTGGGGGAAAGACTCTGGACAGACCCAGCTCGCTCACGTGCTCTCCCCCACCCCCACCCCCCATCTATATTGTGATGGAAAAGGCAGGTGAACTCTGTTAGGAACAGGCAATTTGGGGGCATCTAGAAGGACTGTGAAAAATACCCAGAGTCTCATCAGAAAGTCACAGAAAGGGCAGGAGACTACAGGAGAGAGACCCAAAGGGAAAGGGTGGGGGCTTCACCAGAGGGGGGGGGAAAAGTCTAGTCCCTAGGATGTGTGAGTGCAGTACCTGGACTGGATAGGTGTCCTTAGACAAAACTGGGATGGATGTTCAAGCTAGAGATGGTCCAGATTAGCATATCATATCAGACAGTAGGGCTTATAACAGTAGAAAGTAGACCAAGCTACATATTATAGGAGCAAAGCCAGCATATCTTGTTGAGAGCTTCGTCTTGGAGCAGAAGAGACCCTGCAATCATACACAGCTAGAATCCTAGCACTCCAGAGGCTGAGGCAGGAGGATCGTAGCATCTTGAAGCCATGCCGAGATAAGCAAAGGCAGTAACATGCGTTTATTTTTTTCAGGGTAGGTAGAGGTTTGATAACTATTCATTGGCTATGTGTGGGTTGAAAGACATTTCCCTTCTTGTGTGCTGAAATGTTAGCCTTGTGCTTGTGAGGCTAACAGTTACTAATGTCACCTAAAACTGTTAAAATTTACACATTGTCTTGTACAAATGTCCCCGTCTCATGGTTTGACTTCTCCCAACACTAAGAGACTGTAGATGTTGGAGCGGCCAAAAAAGCACAAGGCCCAGGAGGAGAAACACATTCACACAAACAGGCAATAGACCATGCTCATCCTGTGACGGAGTCTTAGACAAGATAGCTTCACATGATGACCATGTCTATATGTAGAGTGGAGTAGAGTCTGACCTTAGGTTTAAAACAGCAAAGGAGGTGGATGAAGATGGGGTGAAAGACCCTTGTCTTGTTAGATTGGTCCATCGGTATCTGAAGGCTCTGGTGGAATTGTGGGTTTACTAAGAGCAGATATCAGGCAGCTGTCATGACATACCTGTCTAGAGCATTGTCCCCAGTCAGCCAGTAGGAGGTTAGTCATGTGTTGCCCAGCTGCATGCTCTTCAAAATAAGTGTTATTTAATCTAACTAAGAGTGACTGAACTAGGTGGCTTATTCAGGATTGTTCTCTTGTTTCACTCTATGTTAATACTTGCCTTTGAATTGATAATAGGTCAAGGGGCCAAAGTTTGCCCAGAGATGTTTTGTCTCTACCTCAAAGCTTCCATATCATGTCTGTGGACTTCTTTCAGAATAATGAAATTGGCTTCTTTCTGCGTTCCCTTTAATAACTAGGCCACATAAAGCAATTCCAAATCAAATGTGAACCCCTTTCAAATGGTGTGTGGCTAGATGAGAAAGCTGAGGGTGGATGGGCAGGGAAGATCAGCATTGGGGGCATTTGGAGACCCATCAGGAGCCGCCAATGGGCAAGAGACATGTGGAGCCTTTTTCCTATGCAAACAAAAGACCTGGATTCTTGGCTTGCCTCTGCCTCATGGTGCAGTCTTGGCCTTAGCTCTGAGAGCCAGACCATATGTCAATGTCCTCCACAAGTTCTGGGATTAGCACGCATTCTCTAGGAGAGAATAAATAGAGATCTACCAAGGAGGAGCTGAAACTTCATGAGAGACAGGTGTGAAATAGGAATAACACACACACACACACACACACACACACACACTCACACACACATGCACCTGCACACCAACATACAATTGTGCATTGTCCACACGGCCCTAGCCTGCTGCCCTGTGCTGTCTGACCATACCTCCATCCTTTCTGTAGCTGGCAGTCCTATCAACTACTTATGATCACAGACATGATCTCAGCAAATTCACCCTGTATTTGTCCTGTGGAGAGAATGGCTTAGGGACCCCAGGCAGCTCTGTGGGAGGCAGGGATGCTTTTAGACAATCTCATTTGCATGAGCAGAGTGTTGTGTCTCTGGGAAAGATGAAAGGCTACCCCTCTTTTCTCATGCTTCCCTGATCAGGCAGCGGCCAGGCACTGACTCTTATCAAGAGGAGAGAGGGGCAGAGCAGCACACTCTCGCCTTCTCTCTCTTGCCCAGAGAGTCTTTGACTGCATAATTGAAACCGAGGAAAGGAAAATTCACAAAAGCGAATGGCACAGATGTTTTCATCCCAGGTACCTCCAATAACTCCAAAGGCCCTCACAAGCAGAGCCTGTGCATATATTTCATGCCTGGCTCGCTGAGGATTAGCGTTAGAAATCATCGTGGTGAACGCAGGGAGCTGGATAGATTTCAATCCAGCTCAGAAACCAGCCACTTCTGTTGCCGGATGTCAGCCACAGTCACATCAAGGCAGATATCTCTGCAAGACCAGCAGAAGCTGAAGTGTCACTTTTGACACAGCGGCTTGTCCCTTTTCCCTGCTCAGCTGACAGCACGCTCAGTGTCTGCCTGTTGCTCTGCACCGAACAGACCCAGGTGCCCAGGCTGTATCTCTGGGGCTCTCTGGGAGATGTCAGCTCAACTCTGTGTTTTGCATGGCAGGGCTGCTGGACCAATTGATTTGCCTGCCAGCCACACTGGCATCCAGGAGGGGATGTGTGGCAGGAACGTCCACGGAAAGCTGAAGCCTCCTGCAAAGGAAGTCACATCGATTTTGGAGAGGGAGAAAGGCAACGGGTGGGGGCGCCCAGCCTTGCCAATACTGGTAACATTTTTTTTTCACTCTGTCTAGAGTAGCAGGTATACCTGGGCAACCTGGGACCAGATCACCATGGATACCACAGATGTGACCCCTGCAGAAGTGTTTTCAACATTTCACATACTTTCAGATGTTAATTTTTTTTTTTTTTTTTTTTTTTTTTTTTGCCAATTTTAGTTACATGGATGAAACCTCAGCACAGAAAGGAAGAAAAGTCACCAAGCAATGTGCAATTGTCCCTTCCTTGCTAGCCCTTTGTGAGAGGGAAAACTCCCTTCTTTTCCAAGGGTGAGTTCTAGACAGAATGCCTAACTGGCCAATAAGGATCGGAAATACCCCTTTTGTTGGGAACTGGTCTAGTGCTGCTATATATTCAAATGTTAAATTCTGTATCCCAAGACCTGGTGCCCCATGTGCACCAGCTTTGGTTTTGCAACTCTTGCTCCTCAAGTGACTTGGTCAATAAAAGGCTAAAGCCTGTGATTGGACAGTACATAGAGGTACTGCCTGGGGGGGTCACAGGTATAGTGGAAAGAAGAGGGGGGGAGAGGAGGAGTAGAGGGAGGAGGGGGAGGAAGAGGAGGAGGAGGAAGAAGAGGAAGAGGAGGAGGAAGAGAAAAGGAGACAGAGAAAGGAGGAGGCAGCCATGAGAGGAGATGGACCATGAGCACGTGGCCAGGAGAAACATCAAGTCACAAGGGCCACATGCTGTGATGTGAGTTAGAGTAGCTCCAAAACCTGCCTGATCTAGGCTTACAGCTTGTAAAGAAAACTCCTAGATTGTGTGTCTCTCACATGAACTAGCTAGAATTTATATTTCCTTTTACACGCCTTTGTCCTGCTGCATTGCAGCAAACATATGCAAGGTAGACAGTGCTGGTGCGGCCCAGAGCAGGGCAGAGACATCCACCTGTAGGCTTTGTGTACATAAAGATAAGACATGTGCACGCGTGTGTGTGGCCAAGGGCGCACACTTCAAAGTGTACACACAGGGTTCTTCTACAGTTTGGAATGGGATGACTAAGGGCTGTTTCACTGAGAACATTCTCTATGGCCTAAGGCTCATCACCCAGCTTCTGAGTTATATATCTTTTCACAAGATAATGAACATTCTATCCCTGCCCCAATACAGATGTGCACTGACATCGAAATTGTCCTTCAGACCCTGAAAGCAGGGGCATGTAACAACCCTTCCATTCCACCACCTCAATATCCATCCTTATCTTCACTCTCAAGCACACCACCGCTTTCCTAACTGTGGCCTCTGAGAAAATGAGGCCAGGCCAGCTTCCCAGCATGAAGCTGAGGTCGCATGTTAGGGAGGTGAAATAGTGGCAGTGTATAGGGCCCGGTGTGCATCTTTCTACTGACCCTCATGAAGCCCACAGAAGGCTGTGGTTTGCTAGCCATCTTGCCAATGCAACACAATGCTGGACAAAACAACTTTATGAGTGTTTTATTCTTTGAATGGACATGCAGCATCATGGTAAGGATGATACAGTAAGAAAAGTACAAGTCAGTTGGCCACACTCAGGAAGCAGAGAAATATGCCCAGTGGCTTGTCTCCTACGCTACATCTTGTCAAATTGACAATAATCATCTTGGTAGCATTTGCAGGTTTCTGTTTCCTTGGTCTTCTAAAGTTTCCACTCAAGGCAGAGGTCAGCTAGTGGTGAAGAACTGGCAAAGGGAAAGATAAACTGGTAGGCACAGCATGGCAGTGAATAGAAAGAACTTGAGGAGCAATGATTGAGATGCCCGGAGCTGCTTGCAGGACCTGGAGGGACTGGTAAATCTGGGACTTGAGCTACGGTGGCATTAGACACATGGTTGTACTTGCGTATTCTTCGACTTTCTCTGGAAAGCCTGAATCCAGGCTCTGAGTAAATGTCAATGACTCTTTAGATGTTTTCTTTGAGCATCCATCACTTTCAGACTGAGGCGACAGTGAACCCTGATTGGTAGGAATTCAAGAGGGCAATGTCCTCTCCTTCTCTATCTCCCTCCTCCAAACAGCTTCTTGAGGTTTCTCAAGCTCTTCCCACATGCTGAGTCTCTTCCTCTGTATGCTCATCGTTCTTCACTGGGCAGAGAGCCCCGCAACACACACACACACACACACACACACACACACACACATGCACATACACACATGAATGCATGTATACACGTATACAGACACACACATACATACAAACACACATACATACATACACACACATACATATATACAGACACACACATATATACACATACATACATAAACACATATATATAAAGACACACACATACACTCTCACACACACATACACTTACACACACACATAGATACATATACACACACATACATATAAAGACACACACACATATGCACATACACATATACACTCACACACACATACACACACACACACACACACACACACACACACACACACATACACACCACTTTCCCTTTATGCTTTGCCACAGCCTGGCTAGCGTCTTGTTGCTCTGGTGACATCAGAAAGTTGCCACTGGCTTGTTCTTCCTCCTGCTTCATGCTGCCTGAAGCTGAATGACAATCAATTGCTAGTCAGCAGCCCAATTTTCCAGCCAATTTGTCTGTCTGTCTGTCTGTCTGTCTGTCTGTCTGTCTGCCTCTGTCTCTGTCTCTGTCTCTCTCTGTCTCTCTCTCTCTGTCTGTCTCTCGCAGCGTCCAGATGTCAATTATCTTTTTTCACGGTTGTTTCTGTTTTCTTGGTTTGTTATTGGATGATAGAGTCCACGTCTTTTCTGTTTCTTCCATTTGTATTTTATTTCGCTTCAAAATGAGAACTACACTTTCCTTTATTTTGTTGTGTTTTCTTTAGTGGGTTGATTGGGATGTTTTGTTTTGTTTGAGGACAAGGCCCACATGTTACCTCTTGTTTGTTTATTTGTATCTGTTTCAGTGTGTGTTTGGGTTTGGGTAAGAGGGTCCATATGGTTCCTCTGTTTCATGTTTTGTTTATTTTTAGGTTTGCTTTTTGATAACAAATCTATGTGTGCCTCCTTCAACCACTGCTCTCACAGGAGCCACAGTCCTTTTCTTTTCCCTTGGATACCCTGTTTCTAACCACCTTCCTATACATTCATCACTCCGGTACTGAAGTCCTACCTGCTCTGATGCAGCTAAAAGAGGCCAGAAGCATCCTGGGGTCTGTGACCAGAGTGGCATCCTTTCCCCATTTCCCTGAGATGTGGACCACAGGATGTAGGCACTCAGTTCCTCCAGATCTGCCCTACATCCCTAGGATGCTTGGAAACTCCTATTTAGGGCACGCTGTCCCATTCTTTCCCTGCTCAGAGCACACTGTCCTGATTCCTGGCCGACTCTCTATTCTCAGCTGTGGTTCCAGATCCCTATCTTCTAGGAGGCCTCTCTGAATGGCACGAAGGAGCAGTTTCCCAACTCTTGGAAAGCTGTTGCCAGAACCCCAAGCCTCCATCGCCTCTCACCACACACTGGGGTCTGCAGACACCTTCCACCTTAGGAAACAACAAGTCCTCAAATGTATGTTAGTCCATCCCCTCGCTAGCACTTATTTAATTCTAAGTCAGTATCTTTTACCGAGGAAAGACATGAACTACATTTTGTTCACTTAAGAAGTTAGAGAAATAGGAAGAAGAAAATAAGTTAACCCCACACCTGTCTTGCAAAACCTGCCAACTGCTCGTCCTAACATAAGAGAAGTAAATGTCTATGAAGACTCAGCCAGCACTCCATACTGAGAACACAAAGAGCTCAGATGGAGTCAAACTGTAGACATAGAGACGCAGATACACAGGAAGATGCTAGAGGGGCCTTAGAAGAGTAGACATGCACTGCAGCGTGTCCTTAGAAAGTCCAAGAATCTCCAAGTTTGTGTGAACAACAACATATCTGGTTTTTGGAAGGAAGTGAAAGCAAAATTAAGAACATAGTAGGACAGAGAGCAGCAGCAGTGCACCTACTGTGTGGCTCAAGACAGCCTTTAATATTGATGCTAGAGCTCAGTGAATGGCTTCTCAATAGGAAATAGCATGAAGGCAATTGCGTTGGCCAGGAACCCAAGTCCAACCAGGAGAATGCAATGGATCCTTGCCGTTTCCCTTCCACCTTGAATATTGGGCAGTGTGGTCCACTTGGGGGAGTCTAACCAAATGTGATGGGACCTCAGGAAGAATGCCTGGAGAATGCTCTGTCTATCCCTGCAGCCATCGGGGACACAGAGTGAGGGAGAGGGAGTGGGGCTTGTGCTTCAGTGCTGTGGTCCAATGGGACTGCAGCACAGAGAGTGATTTTGTTTTCTCTTTTGAGACAGTGTCTTGTGCATCTCAAGTTGGCCTTGAATTTGTTGTGAAAGTGAGGACAACCTTGATTTTTCTTATGTCAACCTTCCAAGTATTGGGATTGCTGGTATGCACCATAATACCTGTTTTATACAATGGCTGGGAGTCAGAAGCAGGGCTGCAGTCTAGAACATCTTCTTACATGGCATCCTTCCACATTCCTACACATGCAGCAGCATAACAGCCTCATTGTGATGCCCTTTCAGCTCTTCATCTGACTTCTGATTCAAAACTAGCAGTGGCTGCAGCCTTCCACACATTTGCATTCATTCACTACAAGCCCACGTGCCTACTGACCAGCAGAAATGTCCCAGCAACTGTGCTGAAATCATGCAGGACATGATGGTGAATAGGGCAGGCGGTATGCTCTCAAGGTTTTCCTTATGAGACAATAGAACCGCCAAACAGGACAAGTGCCGGACTCAGTGGAGGGAATGGCATCTCAGCTCACAGCCTCGGCTTAGAAGAAAGCATTTCACTCAGCACTAAAGGTGGGGCTTGCTGGAGAGCTTAGAGTCAGACATCTTCCCTGGAGTTGGAACTAAATACTATCACTACTTTCCCCACAGATACAGCTAAACACAGAGATCAAAGTAACACATATCATAGCATGTGCATGCACATACACACAAATACCACACAGATACATACTACACACATACAAACATATACCACATATACCACACAAATACATAACATGCACACACAGACCACACATCACACAGGCACATATGACAAACACTATATACACCACACACACACACACACACACACACACACACACACCTCATATCTCACATATACCATACATACCGTCACACACATACACATCACACAGACACATATCACACATGCCATATACACCACATACTCACATACCACACACATACCATATACACCACACATACACACTCACACACATACACATCACATAGACACATACCATATACACACATATACACCACACACATACCACACACACACCATATACACCACACATACACACTCAAATACACATACACACCACACACATACACATCACACAGACACCACATACACACCATACACACCATATACACCACACACCTATCACACATACACAAACACACTACACAGCATATACCACACACGCCACATACACACACATCCCAATATACCCGACACATATACCACACTCCACATCACACATACATACCTGTCAAAAGACATATACCACACACACCATGTACTCCACATATACCACATACATATACACACTGTACTCCATACCACACATACATATGCATATCAAAAGTCACATACCACACACACCACATACAGACATATTCCAGATACACCTCATACATACACATACACCATACTATACACACATCCCACAGAAACATACAACATACACTACACACACATACCCCACACACCATACATACATACATATATACCATACATATATACTACACACCATACATCATATATACAATATACATTCAAAACATACTATGTACATATACTATATACATACACATCACATACCTCACCACACACACATACACATATACCATGTACACTACATACTACATACACTACAAACAAATAAACACACATACACCATACATACCATACATATGCACACATACCATCGAATACCACACATTCACACACCACTGCAAACTATACATATGCTATGATTTCCGTAATGCCAGAGCTAGATCAGCATGTCTTCACTTTCTATCATCAGCCTTGCCATCACCGGAACAATCAATTTCATCTCTGCCTAATCATTGAGTTTGCAGATTTGAGATTTCCTCTTCATCACTGGTACCCTGTCATTAGTGTGCACAGGGGTGTTGCAGAGAGTCCTGCACACAGCTTGTGCCTGTCAGTCCCTGTGGAAAGCTGGCCTAAAACACTTGGGCTTTGTGGAAAATGATACCCCACACACACACACATCCAGGGATCAAGGACAAACTCGCTTTCTGGCAGAGCTTCAGAATTTTTGTGGTTCTGTACCTCAAGCATTGCACTGAGTGGTCACTTGAGATTTCCTGTTCTCACATTCCCATGCCCTGGTTTCTGTCCCCACCTCTGGATAGTGACATGCCCACTGGGCTCATGAAACTCTGATACCTACACCATGGAGTAAGCTCTTTGGGGACCCCTTCTATAAAGCTGCTGGTCTAGTTCTCCCTCCTCACTCCTGGGCAGCCTCCACGCACACTCTTAGTGGGCTCACCCATCAGACTTCCTCGCCCTCTGCTGGTTCCCATTCACATCCCAAAGTGCTCCTCTCAAAATTCCTCCGTTAACCCATCTCACCTTGATGAGATGACCAAGGCCTCAGGGTCTCTAGGGACTCTAGGTCCTCCTAGTCTGTCCCCTCTTCTGCATTAACCCTCCCCTCCTTTCTCTTCTCCTCCCCTCACTCACTCAGCCATGCCCCTGGTAGGCCTCCTGATATGTTGACCACACTGGGCCAACTAGCCTATAAGACCTTACTGACCTCTCTGGGCATCGTCTTCTTTGATTCAGGGACTCCTTCACCACAGTGCCTGCTCCGTAACACAGAACCCCACACCCCCAGGTGCTCTCCACACTCAGGCTTGACTCCCTTGCTCCTTTTAGAACGTAGCTCCCAGTGCCTATAACTGAAACATCATCCTATGGGGTTTTTGTCTGTCTTCAAGGGCTGCCATAAGACTCAGGAGCAGTAAGTTTTCACATTATTCAGCATTGAAGGCCCCAACTATCATGTCCTGAAGTACTCAATAAGACTCTTCTGAAAGCCAAATGGATGCCTCATACTTGTGTGGCTAGCTCAGGTAACATGTCCTATAGTAAAACTTCTGGGGAGATAGTCACAGTTTCCCTTTCCTATGGAAAAACAGCCTCTCCTGGAGCCTCATTTTCTATTGCTCAAGTATTAGAACCAACACATACACACACACACACACACACACACACACACACACACACACACACACAGAGAGAGAGAGAGAGAGAGAGAGAGAGAGAGAGAGAGAGAGAGAGAGTTAAGAACTCCATCATGACAGCACTGTTAGGAGGCATTTGCAGACTGGATGTCTCTCTCAGGCAGAGGAGAAATACTGGGGACTGTCACTTGAAGGGTAAGAGACTCGAATTTGGTTAAGTGAAATTATAGGTAGCCAAGGAACATAAATGGTGAAATAGAAACTAAGAAGCTGCACAGTGACATGATGCATCTTTATGGAGATTCCACCAGCAAATGTCACCACACTGAACTGAAAACCTAGAACTCTTGAGAGAAAACTGCGTCCCAGGGACAGGACGCTAAAGAGCAAGGGCAGCCAGAGAAGAGCCACTACTTCCAGGGATAAGGGCTAAAGATTAGATCTCTTTGGGAAAAATAAGAGAGAGATGGGAGACCCCAGAGATCAGAGTGACAGGTGAGACATCTGTCTAGATAGGTACATGGAGACAGTCCCCCAGGCTGCAGGGAGGCAGGCTCCCTGCCCGCAGTAGTGGGTGGTGTGGAGAACAGAGAAGGCCATTTGCAGAGAGCCAACAGGAGCCATCCAGGCAGGCAGAGGCACCAGCTAGAGAACTTGACTATTTTTAACCTGTAATCATTCCCTTCTGGTTTCCTCGTAGAATTTATAAAGGATTTTTCAAAAGTCACCCTGTCACCTCAGAGATAAGAAGAACCAAGAAAATGGGATTTTAGAGGAGCAGAGGGACCTCCTGGAGTGTCCTGGTTGGGGAGGCACAAGGACAAGGCTGGGAGCTCCCTGGGGAGAGAGGCACACTCCTGGGGAAAATGTCATCTCTTCTCATCTGTAGTTTTCCTTTACCTACTGGGGTCTCTTCTGAGCCTCAGCACAGCATCTTCAGTTTGGCTGCTCATTGAGGCCACTGGCTCTTTCTCCAAGGCTGGGCTGCCCTCCACCCCTGTATTCCTGCCTTCCTTTAGTGAAGAAATTCTGCTCTGAGAATCATTGGAGTGTGGAATACCATTCCTGACCTGAGAGCACATCGTATATGAGACCAGTTTTTTTTTTTTTTTTAATGGTAGGGACATAATAGGTACATTAGGCACAAATCTCTAAGTAATAGATTCCTTGATTTGGGTTACTGACACACTTACTTTGTATCCAAGACACAACATTTCCATGTAGGCCAGGCTGGCTTTGAACCTGAGACCCTCTTGTCTCTGCCTCCCAAGTGAAAAGATTACAGCATATATATCACCAGATCTGGTGACTTTCTGATCACTAATTTCATAAAACATATGAAATTTGGAGGTCTTATAAGCTAACATAAAAGAGCTAGAAGTCATCTTACCAAGACTGCTTGCTCACAACGGAACCATGGCTCAAATCAGTATTTAACTATGGCTTGGCTGTAGCTTGAGTATATCCCTGAGTATCATGTGCTAGAATTACACATTACAGCAATGGCATGGGAAAGGCATTAAGAGATAAAGGCAGTTTGGTAGAGTGAGACCAGAATGCACAGTACTCTTAGTTCTGGCCTAGTGAGGCTCTGAACTACCTTTGGGTCCCACTAGCAAGAAGGATGTAGCCCTCCAGCTGGAACAGGAAGCATGAGGCAAAATAAGTTTCTTTTATAACTTTCCCATTTGTAACATTGTCTACTTAGCAATAGAAAATGGCTGAGGACCACAGATAACACCCATTGACTCACTGTAATGACAGTAGTGCAGGTCTGAGTAGTTGCAATGCCTTATCAAAAATCTCTCAACCAAGTCCAACCTGACTCTATACAGGGAATCTGATAGTGCTGGCTACAGTCCCAGGAGGAGGCAGAGGTGAATCTTAACCAGGATACACAGTCACTAAGAGACAGAGTCAAGACTGGAACAGAAGCAGTCAACGTGTGTAACCTACTCCAGATACAACCCCACACCTCCCACTACAGCATACCACCATGAGAAACCACCCCGTATTTCTCATCTGTTGACACTTTGGATTCTTGAAGATGTAAGACTTCACTTAGGGAACATCATGGAAGAGGGAGCAGAGAGACTGCAAGAACCAGAGGATGGGGGTGGGGTCCTGTGAAATGCTGACCTCCCAACCTGGTGCACAATGAACTCACAGAGGCCATGGTGCCCGACAGAAGACCTGCACAAGACCAAGCCATTTAAGGATTACATGATAAGGGCTAGAGAATGGCTTAGCAGTTGGTGTGCACCGCTAATGAAGGGGACCCAAGTCTGGTTCCCAAAACCTATGTCCAGAGGCTTACTATAACTCCTGCTCTAGAGATCCTATCGCCTCTGGCTTCTTCAGGCACAGATTCATGATCGTGTGTGTGTGTGTGTGTGTGTGTGTGTGTGTGTGTGTGTGTGTATGTGTGTGTGTGTGTATGTGTGTGTGTGTGTGTGTGCGTGTGTGTGTGTGTGTGCGCGCGTGTGCGTATGTGTGTGTGTGTGTATTCACATGCACACGTACAGACATAGCATATAAGTGCACATGAACACAAACATACACATTTTTTTTCAATTCCAGCATTTGCAGGGGAGGGTTCCCGAGGCCCTACCCTGAGCTGAGGGCTATTGGCAACGATGGCTGCTCAGGCAGGAAGAGCCACTTTTCTTTAAGAACTGATAGCAACAGTAATTGGACAGCATAGATTATCAACAAATAAATAATAAATAAACAAACAAACAAACTGTAAAGGGATATGAAGTTGAGGGTAAAGTGAAATGGAGAATCTTAAGGAGAGGTAGATGGAGGAGCAAGGGGTGGGTACACCATATATATGTCTGAAAAATGAAAAAAAAAAATTTAAATGTCTCAACTTCCTTAGTAGAATCTTTTCTGACCCATGCCTTTCCCTACAGCCCCTCAATATTTCCTAGAAGTGATCCTTCTCTCTCCTCTGCAAGAATATGTTAATCTGTTACCACTTTTTCACTTAAGGTTTTACATTAAAGAAATTCGTGTCAACTAATATTTTCACTTAGAGAGTCTGAAGTAGAAAAAACAGCTCTACGATTTTTTTAAAAATTTATTTATATTTTTCTATTTTCTGAGAGGCCATAAACTTCTCAGGAGAAATGAGATAGAAGCCTCTAAGCAGTCACTGGTCACTGGGTGCCTAGGTCATTTGGTGGCGGAAGAAAAGCTGGCAGTGTCCCACTGCAGCCTAGAGAACCCATCAATAGCATGCAGCGTCTCCTATCTGTGACTCTAGTGAACAGCTAAAGATGTCCTGCAAACACTGCATAAGGAAAATGGGTGGCCCACCTTAGAAACACTTTTAAGTATTTCTGAGTCGGTCAGAATCGACTTTTGTATCTGCACTTTGCAGCTCATGTTGGCCAATGTTAGCTCTTTGAGAAAGTCTTCTGCTTAGGGTGTCCAGTCGTTCCACAGTGTTGGAGGGATGAAGCATCCCCAAGGCCGCATTAGGCACCCGTAGAGATAACAACCAGTAAAACTTATTTAGACTCTAATGAAGTGTCAGTTACAAAGCTCATCAGAGTTTCTGTGAAGCTGATTAGGACAGCCTGTAAGCCCGCTACGATAAGCTAGCAGCGAGAGGGCCACAGAGCCAAAAGCACGCATGCGCCAGGGAGCAATGCCTTCCTCCAGGTGTCCACGATTCTTGAGCGGCACCAGCCAGACTTCCTCCTTTATGATGATTTAAGGGACAGGGCCTAGACACCATTCATTTAAAATCTGGGATTCAAAATGGTTCCAGAGCCCAGCCTATGAGAGCCATGTGCCCTTGCTTTGGTAGAAGGGCTTGATGCTCCAAGCACGTTTCAATCCCACATTGCTACCTCAGAGGAAGAAGAAACGCTGGGGTCATTATCCTTCCCATCAGGAGCTTCTGACTGGGGTCTATGGGAGACCGGAAACACAGCTCAGAACTTTAACTTGTACCTGCTGACTAATGCCATGCCAGAGAGAGAGAAACAGCGCAAAGGTGGGTAAACTCTTGATTCCTGGAGAGGACTGCGGATGGCATCTAGTGTCCGACAGACAGATGGCTCATGCATGGCTGCATGCTACATACCATGGTTCATGCTTCACAGATGCAACTTATTTTAAAACTCATAGCAACTGGGTGTCATGAGTATTGTGAAACTATTCTTAAGACAAGGAAGTAAAATGTGTTTTATTCCTTGAGTCGTGGTTTAACAACTCATTTTCTTCTTCTTCCTCCTCCTCCTCCTCCTCTTCCTCCTCCTCCTCCTCCTCCTCCTCCTCCTCCTCCTCCTCCTCCTCCTCTTCCTCCTCCTCCTTTTCCTCCTCCTCCTTCTGCACCGATGGTTCTATTTTATAAAATCTTTCAGCAGCTTCTCTGGAGAGAAGACAAAGGAACCTTCTAAACACTCATTAGTCACAGGGTATCTAGGTCATTTGGTCAGGGGAGAAAAGCTGACAGCATTCCACAGCCACCCAGAGTACCCACTGGCAGGACACAACAGCTATATTTGTGACATTGACTATATATATATATATATATATATATATATATATATATATATGTATATATCACAACAAATACATGAATTTATTAATTCTATTAAGATCTCTCACTCTCCTGTGTGTGTGTGTGTGTGTGTGTGTGTGTGTACACTATGCTAGGCACTGGCAATGCCAGAAGGCTCTCCACACCCAATCGTCTGATTACTGCCTTCATGGATGGAGTTATAAATAGGCAATTAAAATGCAGAGTCAGGGAGAACACCATTGCAGGCAGAGTAAACAGCATGAGCAGTGATCTGGAGGTGCAAGGCAAGATGGCTCGTTTAATGAACTGAGAGTAATTGGTTGTGGCTTCAACAGAAGATAAATGGGAGCGGGGAGTTGAGACATGGCTGAGAAGACATCCCTCGGGCCAAGGAGGGCATTTGCTCTCAGTCCCATGAGAGCTTAGATACTTGGTTCTGAGAGAATTGGTTGGTACTAAGCCAGGGAGTGACGGCAGAGGGCTCCAATTACCTCAGGGTGCACAGTGGCAAAACGAGACCAGAAACAGAAAAACTTGGTTCATAGGCTATGGAAACAATTTGGGTAAAGAGCACATTGTTGAAGTAAGATGTTGTGGAGAAGATACATAAAAGACATTCTAGGCACACTTCACTTTAAGTACCTGGTACTCAGTGCCCAGGACAGATCCTGGCAATGGAAGGTGTTCAGTGGGTATCCATCAGAGACAAGAAGGAGGCAGTCATTGGCCTGGTATGCAGAACCCAACACCTGTCTTTTCTCTAGTAGTCACAGTGAGACCATGAAAGTAATATTGAACTCTAGTAAGGAAGGTATAAGCCCTGCTCTGCAGTTGCCCCAAGGAGCACAGTCAAGCTTGTAGGAAAATGGTTGCAGATGGGCTGGATGAAAGATCACCAAATCCTAGGATGCTGTGACATGCTCTGAAAGGACTTTGTACATGTGAATGAATGGGATGGGGCTTAAAGGATAGTCCACGGCAGAAGCCATTGAAGGGCAGACTTCCTTCCCAGCAGCTCTACAGATGCCCTACAGGCACAAAGAGATGGCCATACCTCCCCTGAGAGAAGTTATTAGGGCTGATGTCAGAGGGCAAGATGCTTGCTGCTTGCCTGTGTTCCAGATCCATGTGAACTCACATATCCCATGGCTGTGCCGCAGGGCTGACTGTCTCCTTCCCTGGTGCAGGCTTTCAGTGTTACCTCAACAGTAGAATCCCACGGTCACAGTAAAATGGGCTGAGTTTCAACACAAGACTTGGGGATGATTGTCTTCAGTTTGTGCACCAGGATGTTTAGAGATTTCCAAAGTTATTTTAACGGATATTGGGAAATTACCACTGTGGCTCCTACAAAGTAGCTGCTGGGGCAGGGTCTTCACTCAGATTGCCAGAGTTCTGTGTAACACTGTCTGCTCTCTCAGGTCAGATCATTCTATACTTGGCACCCCTAACTTTTTATTCAGCACCATTGCAGCTTCTTAGAAAGCTAGTTTAAACTGGTGATGGGTTACCAGAGCCCTTCAGAGTGCAGCGCCTACCTGAAATTCCCATCCTCAAGGTCATCTCACCCTCTGCCTATTTTGGCTCAATCACATATGAATGTGGTTTCCTGTGCCCCTCACCCTTTACAGCATCTAGGAACCTGGCTATGAAAACTTATAGCAGGTACAGAGAACAAAGTAGATTCTAAAGATGGACCACTGTTATGCAGAAGGCAGATACGATGTTATCAAGTTCCCCAGCCAGCCCTACTGTGGCCCTGCAGGTGACCTCACAGCTGTATGTTCATAAACCATGGGCTGGAGTCCATTATTCTAGACCACACCTTCAAGGAGATGCTAACTCAGGCCTGGAATAAACCGCCTGGTGGATGTAGAGAGCTCCAAGTTTCTTCAAGCTGGAGCTCATATAATTCAAATCCCATGATCACTTAACCTCCAAGACACACATCTCTGCTGAAGAAGGGAAGGAATTCACGTCACTTTGTTTAATTTTTGCTGTTATCCTACATATATAGGATCAGTCCCCACACATAATGAAGGAGCCAAACTTTATGGAGATGTATGAGTGTTAAATCCACATTCCCTACAGTTGTCATTTTCAATGTCTTGACTTCAAAAATCTATCCTCTGATCCCTACATGTTTCCGGATCACTTACTCTAGAGCAGTGGTTCTCCACCTTCCTAGTGCTGCAACCTTTTAATACAGTGCCTCATGGTGAAGTGACCCCCAACCATAAAATTATTCTCGTTCATAACTGTAATTTTCCTACTGTTATGAAGCATAATGTAAAGATCTGTGTATTCCGATGGTCTTAGGCGACCCCCCTGTGAAATGCTCATTCAACCTTCCCAAAAGAGTCCTGACTCACAGGTTAAGAACCACTGCTCTAGAACATTCAGTGTAGTTCATCCTCTGCCCTAGTCATCCGCCTACCACCCTTCCACTCTTCAGACCCTTACATGGCAATCACCAAAAGTATAGCTCACATACCTCAAATGGTAGTTTGAATGAAAAATATCCTCCATGGACTCTCATATTGTCACATCCTAAACGCCTGGTTCCTTGTTGGTGGTCCTGCTGTTTAGGAAGGATATGGAACCTTTAGGAGGTAGAACTTTGCTGTGTCCTCTCTTGTTCACTCACTGTTGCTCACTCTTTTTGTTCCCTGCTTATTGATGGAGATGTCGCTTCTGAAGTTTCTGCTGCCACACCTTTCCCAGCACTATGGACTCTCTCCCTCTGGAACCCTGAACCAAAATAAACTCTTCCATAAGTTGTGCTGGCCATGGTGTCCCATCATAGCAATTAAAAAGTAACTCATACACCTCTGAAGCTTTGTTCCCATGCACGCTCCACCTAGAAGCAACCAGGCTGGGTTGCAGCTTCTGTTTAAGCACAAACAAAACATGCTTTCTGTTCTCATATAACGCACACAACCTCACAGACACATAACTGCACTGACCTTCTCATGTCCAATTTAGGATTACAGGTAGGTGAACCTTCCTCGTTGTTGTCTACCAGTTTTATCCCATTGTGTTAATCGAAACTTGCTCCCCTCTTGTGAAGGTGTTGTGTTCTATCTCCTCAAGTCCCAGATCACCTCCTTCCCTTCATACTTATATAATGACTTCATGTCTTATTATCTTGAAAATGGAAGCAATCAAAATATAACTCCTGTGTACACACTTACCTCTACCCATCTCCTAGCTTGTATCTATGCTACTATACTGACATACCTGTTTACATATAGAACTTTGACACTTCCACTGAGAACCTGTGTCATGGGCTGCATCCCATCTCATCCCATCCACTCATATGGATGCTCTTGAACCTCTCTTTTTTTAATCAACAGCCTCCCTTCTACCATTTCAATTCCTATTGGAATCCCGTCATATGATATAGCAACAACTACCTAATGCAAAAGG